>JAKWJD010000585.1:0-58154 GCA_027705065.1 Solanum peruvianum
TTCTTGGTTGTTGGATGATCCTGCACAACAAGATCATGATAGTTAATTTGTGTGTGTACTGGTGGCTAATTTGTGTGTGTAGTTTTGACTACAACTTCCTTGTTCGGATATTATGTGTGTAGGTATAGAATCAATGTACATATCATAGGATCAGTTTATATAGTGATGGAAATTTTCTGGAAATTGTTGATAACACATCTTTGTCCCATATTTTACTTCTATTAGAAAAAGTTTCATGATTTTATGTGGTCCTGAACTTAGATCTTAAAAATGGTAAGGCGTTTTTAGAGAAAAAAAAAGGAGGACAGGTTTGAGTATATCAAAACATGTTTCTGCACTACATATTTTTTATCATTTCTTAGAATGCCTCTATTGGTTAAATCATACATAGAGGTATGTCCTTCTTGACTCACACTCTGGAATGCTTGCATTTCGACCTCCTGCACTGGATAGTAACACAATTTACTAGACTGATGTCAATACAAGGAATTTTCCTGTAACTGACAAGTATCTGCACTTTGTATTTGGCCGTGATTTTTCTAAAAATTCTGGCTGCTTGTCTTGAAGAGGTGGTAGCAGGGGATTTAAGGTCATGCCTATGGTTAGTGTGATCAATCTTATGTTGAGCATGAGTCAAGTTCCCCCTTTGGTAAACCCATCCAGTAAGTTAGTGGTTTTCTCGTGACACCCTTCATCTATACCTCCATAAACTTCATCAATAAGACAAGCATCAACATCAATAACATGGAGGTGATGGGGTATTGGGAGCATCAAATCAATACCTATGATCTTTTTATTTTATTTACTTTTGACTTGTTCCTTTTGCATAATTAATTTATTTTGAGTGTATGATAAAAATGAATCATTTTCTTACACTTGAAATATTTGTGTTCCATGATATGTTCCAATTCTACCGGTGCCCTCCATAGCAGCATCCTGGACTGGATGTTCCAGCATATGTTGGTTAGTATAAATATTATGTGTGTGAATTGTAGATAGCATACTTGGTAGTGCTGGTGCCTGTTGCATATTGTCAATGATTTCCTTCTACTTAGGTGAGATAGGTCACCATATGGTCGTATCATGATGTTGTTCTTGGTGTCTCGTTTGCTTCTTTTTTTGGGTCTGCCAGTGATCTTCTTGGTCAGCTATTTTTGGGTCCTAGTTGGTCTGTCCTACATGCTTTTGGGTCATTGTTGATCTGTTATGTTAATTATTCTATGTATTTCGTGACTCTCTATTTTTCATCCATTGAGTCATATAGTGCACAATTCTTGTGGTTTCATCTAAGATTTGGATTACCATCGTTTTATACACCATGGTGTTTTGAAATGCTGAAGGCAGGAGTCTGGGAATATACGTAAATTCAGAGAGTAAGTATTGGTGTTGTATAATTATCAATTTTGTTCTTTTGAAATGTTGAAGCCACAAACTCTGAGAAAATAATTAATGGGGTTGTTTAATTGTCAGCTTTGCTCTTCTGAAATGGTACAAATCTATAAAGTGAATTATAGGTGTTGACAACTTGGCTCTTCTAATGCAGAATTATTGGTTTTTTCTTAAACTTAACTAATACAAACTTTTACAATCACATTTGTTGGTTTATTTTTATTGTTAATTATATTTCATTTTAAATGTTTATAGGGGAATATAGGTACTAAAATTTGAAGGATCCGACAAGATAATTTGATCTCATTGAAGTTAAAGTGGATGATCAATGAAGAGTTTTTGAACTATTGCAAATGTTTGAATACTTTTTGAACTATTCACGCGTACACATATATTTAGAATATTGGTTTATAAATATGTGTACGTATACAAGAATATCTTTTCAAATTTATTGCAAATTTATATATTTGAACTACTTTTTAGCTAATTTGATGCTTGAGATTATTTATTGCAAAACAATATTGGTGTTTATAATTAGAAATTATGGCATATAAATATTTTATAGCTTACTACACTTAGTAGTGTAGCGATAGGACTGTATATTGTGGTATGCATATAGAAAAGGCAACACTTTCAAATTGTGGGCAATATGGAAGAAAGGTCCCCACTTAAATTTAAAGCTGGTAAAGCAACACTTTTAAGCATGGTTGAATCGGTAATACTTCTAACCGTAGTTGCAAAAGTGTAACCTTTTTACCTTTTCAGCTACGCTTTTAAGTGTAGCTAATCAGACAATACTTCTAAATCTAGCTGGAAAAGTGTAACCTTTTTGACTTTTAGTGTACGCTTTTAAGTGTAGCTTGGCAGGCAACACTTCTAAGTGTAGCTGAAAAAGCGTGGACTTTTTGTATTTTAGGCTACGCTTTTAACTGTAGATGACAAGGCAACACGTGAAAAGTGTTGCCTAAAATCTAAGGTAATACTTCTTTCGGCCACACCTGGAAAAGCGTGGCCTAAAGTCAAAAAATGTGGCCTTTTATCAAAGGCCACACTTTTGCGTAGTTTAGGCAACACTTTTCTTAGGTGGTTACAGGCCTAAAATGTTGTAGTGCTTCCACAAACGTGTTAACTTCATTTAAGACTTAAGTTGAATTCTGTTCAGTGTAAAGTGAACTCTTTTCTTCGGAAAAAGTATATGGGGACTTAGTATTCCAAAAGCAGTATTAAAATATTTTCATATTTTAGAGAATGGAAACTGATATTTCCAAGGAGTCTCCGGACAAGCTTTCAGAAAAGAACTATAGCTTTCCAAATGAAGCAAGCATGAAAACAAAGATTTCCAAGATATCGATTGAGCTACTAATATATTTTGAGCACTAATCTCAAACCACATAACCAATATGTTTTTAAAACATAAGAGCCAATATATTTTTGGAGTAGTATTGAGCAAAGATATGGGGGAGAGTTCAGACAACTCAGTGCCCCCATAAACCAAGTAACCACCATGGGTGGAAAAGGGTCATACTTTTTAGATGAACTCTTTGCACAGTAGAGTAGTGAATCCATTAGGCAGTTCAAGTCTCATCACTAGAACTCTTAAGTAACGATTCTCCTTTAGAGAAACTCTCACAGAATTTAAATGTATTTATTTATATACATCCATTATTTTCTTTTTCATTACATCATAGAGTTAGTTTTATCCTTCTGTACTTTCAGAGTTCACAACATGTTTTCAAACAATGTTTCTTTATATTGTGCTTCGTTTTAAATTTCTTTATATTAAAATGAGTTAGTTATTCATGAGTTTAGCATAACCAAGGTATGTGTTCCATAATCTTTTCTAGCCTATGTTGTTTAACATTCCAACTCTCATACTCTTACATTCAATATATTGACGCTAGTTGGCTTGTATTGTATCATGATGCAGATGCATGTTACCATGATCAACACTATCTAGCGCTCGGTTGATCCAATAGTGTATCTAAGTCAATGGTGAGCCTCCTTGCATTTTGGAGGACACATTTATTGATTTTTAGTATTTTGTTTATTGGATGTTGTGGGGTCTGTCCAAACATCCATCTTAGTTTTGGAGGCTTCATAGATAGATAATGTAATGCTAGTGTTTTTAGTCTTTTTAGTGTTATTCTTTTTGTTAGGATTTGAGTTGCCAACTACTGGCTAAGTTGAATGTGTCAACTTTAAAAACATTCTTAGTTATGATATATTCTTTTCAGTAAATTTATGATTATTTCCTTCCTCAGAGTTATGTAAGACAGGCCAAGGGTTTGCTCGAGATCAGGATTGGTAATTGAGTGGCAGCTACGTCTAGGGTGTAGGCTCGGGATTGTGAAAAAAATTGTATCAAAGCACAGAGTTCAAGAGTCTTATTGAGTCTATGAAGGCGTGTATGTAGGGTCCTATTCATCGGTGTGAAGTGTGCCACAACTATGAGTATGAGGCTATCGCGTTTAGGAATTTTTCAGTTCTTTCATATTCCTTTTCATGCATTAAAGTTTATCTCTAAAAAGTTTCTCTATAATTCGTGTTTGCGCAGGTTTTATATCATCTTGCCTCCATGAAGAGAAGTAAGAGGTCGTCCATTAGGAGAAATGTTGAGGATCCATAGGTACCCAATACACAAAATTTGCAACCTCAAGGAAAATTCACCAATGCTAAATTTTGTGAGGTTATCCGATTGTTAAGACAAGACTAACCCAGTTTAGAATTAGAGAGGAGCTTGAAAAGGATAGGATAACACATCAAGGATTTGTGAGTTTTTGAGGAAGAATCCCCCAACATTCATGGGTTGAGAACTACTGAGGGTCTAGAGAACTTCACTAAAAAACTGAAAAAGGTTTTCGAGGTGATGCGTGTTGTTAGCACGCTATCTTCTTATCAATTCAAGGGGATTGCTAGAACTTGGTTTGATTAATAGAAAGAGGGTGTTGATTAAGATTCACAACCTGCTAGTTGGGCTTGTTTTGAGGAGGCCTTCTATGGGCGTTTCTTTCCCCGAGAACTGAGAGAGGACAAGGTAAGTCAATACGTCACACTTAAGAAGGATTATCTAAGTGTGCATGTCTATGGGTTGAAATTCACCCAATTATCTTGTTATGCTCCAAAAATTGTTTAAACAAATGAGGGGTAGAATGAGTTTGCTTGTTTCTAGATTGGGTCACTTTTCAATGAAAGAGGGCCGAGAAACAAATGATTGTTGGGGACCTTGACATTTCTAGGTAGATGATATATGTTCATCAGGTAGGGGAGGAAAATCTAAGAGATAGAGAAGAATACAAGAACAAGAGAGCTAAGTGTAACACATCGAAAATCCAAGATGAGTCTTAAAGACGAACATAGGTGTCATGGGTTTTAAGATCTGTTTTAGGACCTATTTTAATGAATATAAGTCATTTAGGAAGTTTAAGAACCAAAACATCCAAGAAGGTCCATGACATTCGGAAACTAGTTCTCAGGGGTACTAGCATGCTTTGGCTTATGTGACTAGCTTTTAGTAGTCGGAAATCCATGAAATTAGGTGGAAGAGTGTATAACGTGTGTTTAAGCTGATTGTTTTTATTTAAATGTCCTGGTATGACTCCCAAAGGACCAATCAAGTGCCCTTGAGGAGGACCCTTGCAAGTTGATGTCAACACTGTCTAGGCAGTGCACATCGACGACATTCAGGCCACAATCCATGTATGGATCAACGGGGATGTCATTGCCAACCGTCGACCAACACTTAGAAAAATGTAGGAACCCTCCGCCTGCACCAGTCTCAGACCAAGACGACGGTTGTCTAGGACGGAGGGATGGACCAACCGTTGACTCACAGACAGCCCGTCCACAGGGTTCCGTCTGTGAGGGTTAACTTTCCTGCATGTTTGAAATGTTGGCTCGTTAAATAAATTAAGGGGTTTAGGGGTAATTTAGGGATTAAAGGAAGATTAATTAACTAATTTAACCGCCCATATGAAGACCCCAACCCTAATTAATATCAAACATAATTCACAAAAAGAAACTCTCTTTCTTCTCTCTTCTTTCTCTCTCTCTATTGAAGACACCATCGAAGACTAGCTAGGGAAGGGATTTGAGGGATATAAAGGGAAGATTTCACCATAAAATATTCATCAAACGTTGAGGTATGTAATCTAATTCACCTTTGAGACTCTTTCCTCAAAGGGTTCCTTCCAAATGGATTTCAAAAGTTGGGTTTTCAAGTGGGTTTCACTCAATTACAAATTTGATGCTATGAACTGAGTTTTTTATGTTTTATTTAGGATATAATGGATTTTTTAACATGCATTATAACTTTAATATGATCAATTGTGATATTTTGTTCAATTTGAAGATTATGATCCTTAACCTTTAACCCTAAGTTTGATCTTGATGTAAATTGGGTTGTAATTGATTCAATTGAATTTATTTTGGGTTAAATCACTATTAGATGATGTTTTTACTATAATCATTAACAAATTGGAATGAATTATAGTCTTTCATACTAGTCTTGGGATGATGATCTAGGTTAGAAGGTGAATGAACTACACATCTTATTTTAAGTCACCATCTAGTATTGAATTGTGCTATAGTGTTTATTCAAGGCTTGTTATCATATTGAATATTGAATTATGATGTTGAATATATTAATTGGAGTTAATTGAGGTTTTATGGTAAGGCCTGAATGATGAACTATGAGGAAGACTTGGTAAGTCATAGAATCACTATCTTTACTTCCACTTGTGATTAATTGTGGTTAAGTCATAATGTTATATTGTAGTATGCCTTGTATAAGGATTTATAGGATGGTATGATGTTGAATTGAAATTTCTTGACTATGATGTGAGGTTGATTAAGGTGTATGTGATATAATAATAGTGATGACTATCAATGAGCCTTGCAATGCTATGAAATGCTAAATGTGTTAACCTCGTTTATATGAATTTGATAAAAAAACTATACTCATGCAATTCTTATTGAGCTATTAATGCTGATGAATATACAAGAGATATATCTTTTGACCTAAACTAAGCTATGATTGATAATTAAAGGCTTAAAGATATTTCAAAAAGGGTCTCTAGCTTAGCACCAAGTGAACTAGATTGAGGAGTGTCCCTTCTCACATAGGGAAGGTAGAAGCACTAAAGTACTCTTGATATTGGAGACTACAAAGCATGGACCATTAAGAGGGTCCAATTATGTCTCCTAGTTATTGAACTATGTTTTCCCCATATGAATACTAGCTAGTGGATCCACATAGTTGCTATATTTTATGTTTTGGTACTACCTTGGCATGTAGTCCACCTTCTTTTGGTGTAGGGTTTTATGACACCGGATTCTACACTAGCTCATCTGGTATATGTAGGTTAGGACAAGATGTTCCCAAAAAGGTTATATGTATTAAAAGATTGAACTCTAACTAGGATAACCTAAGGGGTCTAGCTTAGTCAAGGTAGGGGTATGGTCCTCTACCAACGCATTTCCTTGAGGAGAGTCTTAGGAGAATCTTCTTATATATGTTTATTCTTTGATGATATATGATATATATATGATGAACTTGCACATTGTTGATACCATATGTTGATTAGTTCACTTATGAGTATGTGATGGGTTTTATTGTTAAAGTAAGATGAAATGTATATCTAAATATTATATTATGTGGAGTTGGACATTGGTTATGTTTTCTTATTGAGGCTACTTGATTGAGTAAGGTTATGGGGATGTTCTTGGTCATTGCACTTATTTACTTGATAAGGATTCATGAGTAGATGTCTTACTTATCATGATATGATTAAATCTTATTCATGCTTGTGATGTTATTCCTTCATGATAGGTTTGTAGTAAATCATGTGTTCAAGTATGATAGGATAGATATTACTTGTTTGAGTTTGTAAACTTGTTTGGTAGATTGGTATGACTTGCTTGATTTTTGCATTAGACTTTCAAAAGTGAAACATGGAATGTTTTTACTAAATGTCCCTTTTTAGCAAGTTTTGATCTTATATGTGCATGTGGTCTCATACTTAGTAAATTTTATGTACTAACCCCATTTTATTCCTTTTTCACAAACATTTTAGGTTCCGGTGTTGAAGGCTAATTTGAGATGACTTGAATAAGTTTTGGATATTCTTTATCATCCAAGTGGGTAAGTCCTCACTTTTTAAGGGCGATGCCAATATCTTCTTAGAAAGTTGCTTTTGTTTTCTAAGACTTTTATGTTCATTTAACTTTCATTTGTCTACGACTTGTATAATCCTATATGTGGCTTCTTACATTTGATGTAGGACTATGCCCAAATTGTTGTGATCATTTAGATGGTATGAGATCAGCCAATCTTCGAGACTATCTTATATCTTATATATATGTATGTGCAATAAAAGTAGAAGTCTATGTAACCTTCCTATACGAAGGGTCTATTTATACTCTATACATCTATATTATGTGTATGTAGAGACCTATGTAAACATACAAGTAGATGTAATGAAAAGTTTTCATTTTTCTGCAATTTCAACCTATGAATGTGATGACATGTGACTAAGAGTCTAATCTTAGTCCTTAAAGATGATGATGATGCCAGTTACGTCTATGGGGTAAACAGAGATGTGACAAACCTTGTATCAGAGTATGAGGTTGAATATCGTTGAGTTATGTCTCTCTCTTACCACGTCTATGTAGGTTTCTATTCATAATTGTGAAGCGCACCACACATATGAATAGAATTCTATGCAAAGCCTAGGAATCAATCTCTTTCTTGGAAATGTTACATTGTGCCGTTAGAGTATACTTATGGTGTGCTTTTGCATTTAATCCTATTGTTGTGCTTATAAGAAGAATAAACCCTAGAAGGAACGAGGCACGAAGACTTGAAGAAGAAATTGCCAATGTGGGAGCTGGTCCCCACGGTGATCAAGTTCCTCCACTTGAAGAAGATGCTAATATGGAGCATGCACCGGTTAATACTCCTCCTTTGATGGATAAGACTATAAGAACCACTCTTCTTCAAATGGACGAAGCTATCACCAGTCAAGCAGAAGCAGCCATGGTTCAAGACCAAGCTATGACGGCTTAAGCTAACTGCAAGATTATGCCCTGTCCTCATCAACAAGTCACTATTATGGCTTCCCGTCTAAGGGACTTCACTTGAATGAACCTCCTACCTTCTTCAGGTCTAGGGTTGAGGAAGACCCCCAAGAATTCATCGATGAAGTCTATAAGATACTTTTGGAAATGGGGTCGTCCACGAGTGAGAAGGTCGATCGTGCCACTTATCAACTCAAGGATGTGGCTCAAGCATGGTTTGTGCAATGGAGGGATAATAAGCCCTTGAGAGGTGGTCCTTTGACTTGGGAGATCTTCAAGAAGGCTTTTGTGATCGATTCTTTCCTAGGGAGATGAGGGAGGAAAAAGTGGTGGAGTTCAACAATCTTCGCCAAGGAGGCATGAATGTTCATCAGTACTCTTTAAAATTCACTAAATTTTCGAAATATGCTCCTTCTTTGGCTCCAATCCTTGAGATGAAATGAGTTGCTTTGTGACGGGGTTGTCGGATAATTTGCAATAGGAGTGTCATTCGGCTATGTTGCATGAAAATATGAACATTTGTGGTCATATGGTGCATGCCAAACATGTTGAAGAGGCAAGTTCTAGGAGGAAGATTTGAGATGCTAAGAGGGAAAGACCTTTTGATGGAAGTTATTCAAAGAATAAACTTGAAATACAAGACAAGCCTAGGTTTAAGAAGCCTGTTTCAAGTCAAGCTCCATCAAAGTTCCAAAAGTCTCATCATTATTGGGTGTACAGCCCTATGTTCAAGAAGGGAAGAGGTACTAATTCACCAACCAAGAAGCCAACTTGTTAAAAGTGTGGCAAGAAGGACTATGGTGATTGCCTTAAAGGGAAAATCAATTGCTTTGGTTGTGGTAAAAGCAGGCACAAAGTAAAGATTTCCCTAATATGAGGGGTCAATATAAGGGTAGTGGTCAAGCTCAATCAAGTGGTTCTAGCGATGATCCAAAGAAGAACTGCTTCTATGCTCTCTACTCTATGGGTGAGTAAGACTTCTCTCGACATGGTGGCCGGTATGTTGAAAGTCTTCTCTATTAATGTATATGCCTTACTTGATTCCGGTTCTACTTTATCATTTGATACACCCATTGTACCTAAAAAGTTTGAAATTTTGTCTGACATTTTTCATGAACCTTTTATAGTGTCTACTCCGGCGGGTGAGTTAGTTGTTGCAAAAAGAGTGTATAAAAATTGACGTATAATGTTGCCCAATAGAGTTTCTTATGTTGACCTAGTAGAACTTGATATGTTTGACTTTGATATTATATTGGGTATGGATTGGTTGCGTGCATGTTTTGCCTCCACTGATTGTAGAAAAAGAGTTGAACCTCCGATAAAGTAGGTGGCTAGATTTATTGAAAAATTATGATATGAGTGTCCTTTATCACACAGAAAAGGCTAATGTGGTTGAGGATGCCCTAAGTCGTATGACTATGGGTAGTGTATCCCATCTTGACAAATCCAAAAAGGACCTAGCAAGGGAAGTTCATAAGTTGGCTAGGTTGGGGGTGATGTTGGAAAGTTCTCCGTGTGGGGGTGCTATAGTTCATCATAACTCCGAGTCATCTCTAGTGGTTGAGGTGAAGTCCAAACAACACCTTGATCAAGCATTAATGGAGTTGAAAGAATCGGTTCTCGGTAAGTTGAATGAATCATTCTCATTAGGGTGTGATGGTGGGTTAAGGTACAAAAGAAGATTGTGTGTTCCCGATGTAGATGTATTGAGGGATCGGATCCTAGAAGAAGCTCATGTATCCCTTTACTCAATTCACTCGGGTTCTACAAAAATGTACCATGACCTAAGGGAGATATATTGGTAGGAAAGTCTAAAAAGGGACATAGAAGAGTTTGTCGCTAAGTGTTTGAATTGCCAACAAGAAAAGGTCGAACACCAAAAGACTGGTGGCTTACTACAAGAGATCCAAATTCCTACTTGGAAGTGGGAAGACAACAATATGGACTTTGTATTGGGTTTACCTCGGACTCAAAATTCATATGATTCTAAATGGGTGGCTGTGGATAGGTTGACTAAGTCTGCTCGCTTTATTCCCGTCAAGTCTACTTATTTGGCAAAAGATTATTCTTGGATCTTCATAGATGAAATTGTGTGTCGCCATAGTATTTCGTTATCCGTCATATTAGATAGGGTGCACAATTCACATCTAGGTTTTGGAGCTCATTCCAAAAAGGGTTGAGTACTAAGGTGAAGTTGAATACCTCTTTTTATCCCCAAATAGATGGTCAAGCGGAACACAATATTCAAACCCTCGAGGATATTCTTAGGGCTTGAATTATTGATTTTAAGGGAGTTGGGATAAACATATTACTTTGGTGGAGTTTGCTTATACGAATAGCTTTCATTTATCCATCTCCATGGCTCCCTATTGGATCGTTTATAGTATGTGAGACTTCGCTTCTTTGTTTCGATTTGATTTATAAGACCTTAGATAGTTCATTTCATACAAAAGTCTTATGCCGATCATTGAAGAAGGGATTTGGAGTTTTAAAAGGGTGATAAGGTGTATTTGAAATTTTCACCAATGAAAGGGGTGGTTAGATTTGGCAAGTAGGGGAAATTGAGTTCTCGTTATGTGGGTCCCTAAAATTTTTTGCAAAGGGTTGGTAAGGTGGCCTATGAATTGGAACTCCCTAGTGAATTGGCTTCGGTTCATCCGGTTTCCACGTTTTTATGATGAAGAAGTGTGTCGGTGATCCCGAATCCATTATTCCTATTTAGGATCTTGGTGTCAAGGATAACCTCACTTATGAGGAAGTGACGGTTCAAATTCTTGATAGGCAAGTCAAGATGTTAAGGATAAAGAGGTGGTTTCCGTAAAGGTGTTATGGAAGAATCACCTAGTTGAGGATGCAACATGGGAGGTTGGGTCCGACATGAAGTCTCGGTATCGTCATCTTTTTATAATTAAGGTTAGACATTCCTTTATTAATATAATAAGACTATAAATTGAAGTTTCATGATTTTTTGTGAAGTCTTACAAAAATATGCATTTTGAAAATTTCATTACAGTGAAGTTATAGTGAGTTTAGTGACTAAAACTTGAATTTATGCTTTTTTGGTTTTTTTGAGTTATGTTGTGCATTTTTACATGGTGGGTCTTAGTGAATAGTTATGTGAACTATTGATAAGTTGAACTTTGTGCTAATTGACTCATGTAATGTCGTTGAGCTTATGTGTGTTGTAAGAAGGAAATACCTCAAGATAAAGTCTTTGATTCTTATGTGTGGTAATTGGATTTTTTGAATTGCCTTGTTAGATGATATGATTTATGTTGATTGTTTGGGTTGCTAGTCTTGAGTCTAATCCTTCCTTCAAAAGAGTTTGTGTCATTCGTGGACGAATATTCCTAATATAGGGGGAGGGGGGGATAATGTGACACATTGAAAATCCAAGATGAGTCTTAAATCCTAACATAGGTGCCATGGGGAATAAGAACTGTTTTAGGGCCTATTTTAATGAATATAGGTCATTTAGGAAGTTTAAGAATCAAAACTTCCAAGAACGTCCATGACGTTCGAAAACTAGTTCTAAGGGGTACTAGCGTGCTTTTGCCTATTTGACTAGATTTTAGGAGTCGAAAAGCCATAAAATTAGGTGGAAAGGTGTATAACGTGTGTTTATGGTGATCCATGGTCAAAAAATTTGGGTACGAGTCCCCAAGGACCAACCAAGGGAGCTTCAAGAGGACCCTTGCAAGTTGATGTCAACACTGTCGAGGCAGCGTGCATCGACGAGATGCAGGCCGCGATCCATGTATGGATCAATGGGGCGTCATTGCCAACCATCAACCAAAACTTAGAAAAAATTGAGGAAGCCTCCTCCTGAACTAGTCTCTGACCAAGATGACGGTTGTGCAGGACGGAGGGAGGGACCAACCATCCGCTCACAGACGGCCCATCGACGGGGTTTCGTCTGTGAAGGTTAAGTTTTCTTGCATGTTTTTAATCTTGGCTCATATAATTAACTAAGGGGTTTAGGGGTGTTTTAGGGATTAAAGTAAGATAAATTAACTAATTTAACCCCCATATAAATACCCCAACACTCATCAACCTAAAACACAATTCACAAAAAGAAACTTTCTTCCTTCTCTCTTCTTTCTCTCTCTATTAAAGACACCATAGAAGACTGGCTAGGGAAGGTAATTGGGGGCAGTAAAGGGAAGAATTCACCATCAAATATTTATCAAACGTTGAGGTATGGGATCTAATTCACCTTTAAGACTCTTTCCTCAAAGGGTTCCTCCAAACTGGATTGGAAAGTTGGGGTTTAAGGTGGGTTTCACTCAATTATGAATTTGATGTCAAGAATTGAGTTTTTTATGTTTTATTAAGGAAATAATGGATATATTAACATGTATTATAACTTGATTATGATCTATTGTGATATTTTGGTTCAATTTAAAGATTATGTTCCTTAACCTTTAACCCTAAGTTTGATCTTGATGTAAATTGGGTTGAAATTGATTCAATTGTCTTGTTTTTGAGTTAAATCACTATTAGATGATGTCCTTAAAGTAATTATTAACAAATTGGAGTGATTTGTAGTCGTTCATGCTAGTCTTGGGATGATGATCTAGGTTAGAAGGTGAATTGACCTACGCATCTTATTTTAAGCCACGATCTAGTATTGAATTGTGCTATAGTGTTTATTCTAGGCTATTTATCAAGTTGAATATTAAATTATGATATTGAATATCTTAATTGTATTTAATTGAGGTTTTATGGTAATGCCTAAATGATGAACTATAAGGAAGACTTGGTAAGTTTTAAAATCTCTATCTTTACTTCCAATTGTGATTAATTGTCGTTATGTCATGATGTTATATTGGAGTATGCCTTGCATTAGGATTGATAGGAGATGTTTAATTGAAATTTCTTGACTATGATTTGAGTTGATTAAGGTGTATGTGATATAAGGATGGTGATCAAAATCAATGAGCCTTATCATGCTATGAAATGTTAAATGTGTTAATCTCGTTTCTATGAATTGTGATGAAAAGACTATGCTCATACAATTCTTATGAGCTATTGATGATGATGAATATACAAGGGGTAAACCCTATAACCTAAATTAACCTATGATTGATAATTAAATGCTTAAAGATATTTCGAAAAGGCACTCTAGCATGGAGCCGAGTGATCTAGATTGAGGAGTGTCCCTTCCCACATAGGGAAGGTAGGAGCACTAATGTACTCTTCAGATTAGAGACTGAAATGCATGGATCATAAAGAGGGTCCCAACTACATCTCCTAGTTCTTGAACTATGTTGCCCCCATAGGAATACTAGCTAGTGGTTCCACATAGTTGCTACGTTTTATGTTTTGGTACTACCTTGGCATGTAGTCCGCCTTCTTTTGGTGTAGGATTTTATGACACCGTATTCCACACTAGCTCATTTGGTTTATGTCGGTTAGGGAAAGATGTTCCAAAAAGGTATATGTTTGAAGGATTGAACTCTAAGTAGGATAACCTAATGGACCTTGCTTAGTTAAGATAGTGTATGGGACTCTACCAAAACATTTCACTAGTAAGCCTTGAGGGGAGTTTTAGGAAGATGTTCTTATATATGTTTATGTTGTAATGATATATGATATGTATATGATGAATTTTCACATTGTTGATACTATATGTTGATTAGTTCACTTATGAGTATGTGACTTGTTATATTTTTATAGTAAGATAAAATGTATATCTAAATGTTATCTTATTTGGAGTTGGACACTGGATATGTTTTCTTGTTGAGGCTACTCGATTGAATAAGGTTATGGGGATTTGCTTGATAATTGGACTTGTTGACTTGATAAGGATTCATTAGTAGATGTCTTGATTATTATGATATGATAAACTCTTATTCATGCTGGGACGTTATTCCTTGATGATAGGGTTGTAGTAAATCATGGGTTCAAGTATTTTGGGTATATATTACTTGTTTGAGTTTGTAAGTGTCACATCCGGGTTTACACCCTAGATGTAACCGGCGTCATCATCCTTTTCAATGACTAAGACTAGCCTCTTATATTCATGTCATTACATTCATAGGTTCAAAAATGCAGAAAAATTTAAAACATTCATTACAACTACTTGGAGGTTTACATAGACTTCTACATACACATAATATATAGTTGTATCGAGTATACATAGACCCTTCGTATATGAGGTTACATAGCCTTCAACTTTTATATAACATACATGTATACAAGATATAAAAATAGTCGCAATGATTTGTCTCATCTCATTCTATCTAAACGATTAGCACAATATAGGCTTAGACCTTACATCAATCCAATAAGACCACATATAGGTCATATAAAAGTATAGTACTCAATTGAAAAGGAAACAAATGTAAGAGTCTTTAAGCCCATAATAAATTCGTAAGCTAGATAGTGGCATTGCCCTCGAAAGTTGAGGACCTACCCTACTTGAATGAAAGGAAGAATCCAAGCCTTCAACAATGTCTCCTTCAAACTCTTCAACAACTGGAACCGAAAATGTTTGGGAAAAGGGGAAGAGAATGGCGTTAGTACTTTACATGTACTAAGTGTGAGACCTTATGCACATATACAAGCAAAATATGCTAAAAGGGGATTTTTAGTCAAAACATGCCATTTTACCCATCTAGGAACCAAATGCAAAGCCAAGCAAGTAATTTCAACCAACCAAACATGTTTACTAACTCAACAAGTGTAACGACCTGTTTAGTCGTTTTGAGCAGCAGATTTTGAATCTGGAAAACTGGCTGATACGACGGATCCCACGACGGACCGTCATAGGCACGACGGACCGTCGAGGGGGTCTCGTTCCAAAACACTTAGAATTCTGAAATTTGGGTATTGAAATCGACTGTCTGAACTTCGTAACGGAATGGCAGGACGGACCGTCGTGGGCACGACGGACCGTCACACATCTTCCACAGAAATTAAGTCTCTGAACTTTGTGACGGACCTGCAGGACGGACCGTCATAGCCATGACGGACCGTCACAGGTTGCGTAATCCTAGGCTGGGTCGGATTTCTGTTAAGTAATTTAAGGGGCGTTTTGGACTATTCCTGCTTTAATTATAAAGTTAGTGTGTTAATGTTAATAATTTAACTACTTGAGGGTTAAAAGAGATAATCTTGAGTTAATTAGTGGTTAATTCCTCATCTTATATACTTAATTATATGCTAATTAGGGTAAAAGAAAGAGGGTTTGAATAAGAAAAATAAAAAGAACAAGGAGAGGGAAAGAGAAATGATCGAGAGAGATACGAACAAAGAGGATAGCAAAGCTTTGGGGAATTTGCTTGCTTGATCACGAATCTTCGGTGGAGGTAGGTTATGGTTTTTATGCTATTCGTAGTAAACTCTTAATAGCGAATGATATGTATTGATAGTATTGTAAACCTTGCTATATGCTTAATTGTATACTTGCATAAATGTGATTATATAATTGTGATAAAATAAGCATGATGAAGCTATTGAATCCTAAATCTTGAAAAACCCTAATCTACTTTGTTAATGATGATGCCTTGGTATAAAAGAAGGCTTGATGAACTAACATAATGAGATTGATGATGCCTTGGTATAAAAGAAGGCTTGATGAACTGACATAATGAGATTGATGATGCCTTGGTATAAAAGAAGGATGGATGAATTGATAGAATGAGATTAGTGGAGCGGGTGTAACGAATCGACACGTAGAATTAGGGGATCGGGTGTCACGAACCGACACGTAGAATTAGGGGATCGGGTGTCACGAACCGACACGTAGAATTAGGGGATCGGGTGTCACGAACCTACACGTAGAATTAGGGGATCGGGTGTCACGAACCAAAACGTAGAATTAGGGGATCGGGTGTCACGAACCGACACGTAGAATTAGGGGATCGGAGTGTCACGTTCCGACACATAGTAGTAGGGGAGCAGAGTGTCACGTACCGACACGAGAGGAATAAAGATAATGAATGTTGAAAGATGTTAATATACTCAATCTAATGAACATAATTCCCAAATGAGTATGGTATTGAGGCTTGAGTCCTCATGGGTGAACTTGGTGGTACTTATTAATGATTATAGTACTTGTTGATGCTACATGTTGAGTATTGTAGTTGATTTATGATATTATCTGATATATACTGTTTTCTATTTTGAGTTGGCCGATGATACCTACTCAGTACTTGTGTTTTGTACTGACCCCTACTTGTATGTTTCTTTCTTTGTTATTGTGGAGTGCAGCAAACGCACCGTCGTCTTCAACTCAACCGCAACTCTAGCCAGTCTTCATTACACCGGATTTCAGGGTGAGCTAATGCTTCTAGCTTGTACTGGATCTTCTTCCTCATGTCTTGATGCCTTGAAGTTCCGGCATGGACTAGTTTTTTATTTTATTCTAGCTTTCTAGACACTCTTAGTTTTAGTAATTGAGGATAGATGTCTTGTGATGATGACTTCCAGATTTGGGGAATAATAGATGTTGAGTTTTTAGAAGTTATTGAATTGATTTTCATTAATGAGTTTAAGTCTTCCGCATTGTATTTTGTTCAATACGTTTGGGTTTAGATTGGTTGGTTCGCTTACATAGTAGGATAAGTGTGGGTGCCACTCGCGGCTCAATTTTGGGTCGTGTCAAACTTGGTATCAGAGCATTAGGTTCGTTGGTCTCATCACACAAGAACGAGTCTAGTGGAGTCTTAAGGAACGGTAGGGGGACGCCTTTACTTTTCTTTGAGAGGCTATATGACCTTAGGAAAATTCCATTCTTTCTTTCTTTCTTTCGTGCTATTACTTGGATCCAATTGGTATCTAGGTGATACAATTTGGTATCTGACCATCTTCACTCTATTTCGCAGATGGTTAGAACTAGAGCAACAGCGACGCCAACACCAACACCGGCAAGACAAGATGCAACTTAGCCAGCCACTGGGGCTGTAGCTCGAAGAGGAGTAGTGGCGAGAGGCCGTGGTAGAGGTCTCAGGAGGACGTCCTCTAGAGGAAGAGGACAAGCACCTAGCCCAACTAGTACTAGGGCGGTGACTCCTCCACCGAGTGAGGAAGTAATAAGAGAGGATGAGGAAGGGGAAAGTGAGCAAGTGAAGAATGAGGAATTACCACCCCAACCTACCCCAGAGATGATTAATCAGGTTCTTGCCTATCTTAGCGGGTTATCAGATCAAGGCCAGACACCTCCAGTGTTTTCTGCACCAGCACCTCAGGTTCCGGAATTACGACAGGCCGCTACTGGGGCTCCCCGCATGGATGCCTCATTGGAAATAGGCACGTTTCCTCGTTTGACTACAGGACCTATAATGACAAGTGATTCGCATAAACTTTTCAGTAAGTTCTTGAAATTGAAACCTCCAGTCTTCAAGGGTGCTGAATTTGAGGATGCCTACGATTTTCTGGTTGATTGTCATGAGTTACTACATAAAATGGGCATAGTGGAACGATTTGGCGTTGAGTTTGTAACCTATCAGTTTCAGGGAAATGCCAAAATGTGGTGGCGGTCACATGTTGAGTGTCAACCCGCACATGCGCCACCTATGACTTGGGCGTCATTCTCTAGCTTGTTTATGGAGAAGTATATCCCCCGGACCTTGAGGGATAGGAGGAGAGATGAGTTTTTGAGCCTAGAGCAAGGCAAGATGTCGATGACTGCGTATGAGGCTAAGTTTCGTGCATTATCCAGGTATGCCACCCAGCTTTGTTTCAGATTTGCGGATTTCAGCCTTACAGGTAGCGGCTACAGCAAAATCCTTTCAGGAAGTGGTAGACTTCGTAATAGAGGTGGAGGGAGTGAAGCCAGATGACTTCACCATGGAATCGACATCAAAAAGGTTTCGTAAGGGAGGTGAGTTTAATGGTTCTTACTGCAGAGGGCAGGGTTCAGGAGGTTATCCAGCCCGACCTATTGAGTCTTCACTGCAGACTGTAGTTGGGGGTCCACCGTAGACTGGTCAACACTTCTCTGAGTTTAGAGGTTATCCCCAGACTTCGTCATTCTCACAGAGACCTATGCTTGACTCCAAAGAGTGTTATGGATGTGGGGAGACTGGACATATTAGGAGGAATTGTCCAAAACAGAGTTACAGACCTCTCATAGTCAGAGGTAGAGGTGGTCATGGAAGAGGCCGTCATTCCGGAGGACGTGGTGGCCGAGGTAATGGAGGTCACCAAAACGGTCGGGGTGACGGGAAAACTGGAGCCACCACAGCACAAAATGGTAGGGGCGACAGGCAGACAGGTGATAGGGCCCATTGTTACGCTTTCCCCGGGCGGTCTGAAGCGGAGACATCTGATGCGGTTATCACAGGTAATCTTTTGGTTTGCGATTGCATGGCTCTGTATTATTTGATCATGGCTCCACATTTTCATATGTATCTTCCTCATTTGCTAATGGTCTTAATTTACATTGTGAATTGCTTGACATGCCTTCTCCGGTGGGTGAGTCTGTGATAGTTGAAAAAGTATATAGGTCTTGTTTGGTGACTTTTGTGGGGAGCAATACTCATGTAGACTTGGTTATCTTAGAAATGGTTGATTTCGATGTAATTCTGGGTATGACTTGGCTTTCTCCAAATTTTGCAATCTTAGATTGTAATGCTAAAACTGTAACGTTGGCCAAGCCTGGGACAGATCCGTTAGTATGGGAGGGTGACTACACTTCCACTCCAGTTCGTATCATCTCCTTTGTTCATGCTAAGAGAATGGTTAGTAAAGGGTGTTTAGCGTTATTGGCACACCTCAGGGATGACACTACCCAAGTACCTTCAATTGAGTCGGTTTTGGTAGTCCGTGAGTTTTTGGATGTGTTCTCTGCAGACCTTCCCGGTATGCCACCGGATAGGGATATCTACTTTTGCATTGATCTGGAGACGGGTACTCGCCCCATTTCCATACCCCCTTATAGGATGGCTCCAGCGGAGTTAAGGGCGTTAAAGGCCCAACTTCAAGAGTTGTTAAGTAAAGGTTTCATTAGACCAAGTGCATCCCCTTGGGGTGCTCCGGTGTTATTCGTGAAGAAGAAGGATGGGAGTTTTCGGATGTGCATAGACTACCGGCAGTTGAACAAGGTAACTATTCAGAACAAGTATCCCATTCTTCGCATTGATGACTTGTTCGATCAGTTACAAGGTGCTTGTGTCTTCTCTAAGATTGACTTGAGATCCAGTTATCATCAATTGAAAATACGGGCAACAGATGTGCCAAAGACTGCTTTTCGAACAAGGTATAGGCATTACGAATTCGTAGTAATGTCTTTTGGTCTTACAAATGCCCCTGCTGCTTTCATGAGCTTGATGAACGGGATTTTTATGCCATATCTGGATCTCTTTGTGATCGTATTTATTGATGATATACTGATATACTCCAAAAGCAAGAAGGAACACGAGGAGCATTTGAGAATTGTGTTGGAAGTATTGAGGAATAAAAAGCTTTATGCCAAATTCTCCAAGTGTGAGTTTTGGCTATATTCAGTGTCCTTCTTGGGGCACGTGGTTTCTAAGGATGGAGTGATGGTGGATCCCTTCTTATTGAGACAGTGAAGAATTGGGTAAGACCTACTAATGTGTCATAAATAAGAAGCTTTGTTGTTTAGCTAGCTACTACCGTCGATTTTCAAGGGTTCTCTTCTATTGCTTCCCAATTGACAAACTTGACTAAGCAGAATGTTCCATTTGTATGGTCGGATGAATTTGAGGAAAGCTTTCAGAAACTCAAGACCTTGCTGACTCTGCATACTGCACCTAATCCTTACCTTTCATAGAGGTAAGAACTTCATTGCTTATTGTGATGCATCCTATTCTGGTTTGGGTGCAGTGCTAATGCAAGAGAAGAATGTAATTGCTTATCTTCTGTCACGACCCAAATTTGCAAGTCGTGATGGCACCTATGTTCCCAACCAATAGGTAAGCCAACCCAACATATTAACCCAACTAAATCAACAAATGAGTAAAAAAACTAACACTTAGCAAGAATCTCCAACATTGGGTTCCTTATAAGTACGAAATGCGGAAGATAATAATATCACCCCAAGAATTGGTGTCTTAAGTACAAGAGCTTCTAGAATACGATGCAAGTCTGAAACTAAAATGACAAATCTAACTTAAGGGATATCCTGTCTGAATACTGAATAACAGAATACGTAAAGATAGAGGGAGGTGTGGGCCACGGAACAGCCAAGCAGCTCTCACCACAACTCCAAGAACTTCAAGCCGGACTCAATTTGCTCCACGAGATGTGCTCCTACTCGGAATCGAATCTGCACCACAAAGAGTGCAACAAGCGTAGTATGAGTACGAAACCACGTGTACCCAGTATGTCTCATTGACCGACAACGAAGAAGTAGTGACGGGAGTTTATATAGAAAATAAATTCTTAGATTGTACAAGTATATATATATATATTACACTTACTATTTTAGTTTCATCAATAAAGGAAATCAACATTTAATATTTTCCAAACACCAAACGAAACATAAGTCATCAAGAATGAATGATGGATGAAATGCAATGCAATATATGCCATGTAATGATATGTCTCAGAATACCCAGTACTCACTCAACCGTATATACATGATACTCCTCGGAAATACATCGAGAGTTCATGACCCATGGGGGACTCGCGAGGTCCATATACCGACACGGATGATCTCCACGTGTCTGTGCGGACGATCTCAACGCACTATCATAATATCAACAATTTCGCACGGACGATCTCCACGTGCCCAAATTACAATATTAACATCTCACCATCCCCAGCACGGACGATCTCCACGTGCCCAACTTATACTCAGTTTCATGTCTATGCATGTGCACATATTATTTCAATAGAGGGGATGATAATGCATCTCAATCAATCAATATGAACATAATACATAACCACCTCAATTATCACAACTATACGGGTGAAATAAATAAACCAATCACACAAGAAAATTCAAATCAATAATATATCAGCTAATGCCCATATGCTTTGGCATTCTCAAATTTCAATCCACATTCTATAATAGTATTTTTCCTTTTTAACACCGGTACTCGTACCAATGCCCGTCACACTATTGATACGAGACCACCATCTTTCCCCCTTACCCCTTTTGTCTATTTCATTTTTAATCTTTAATTATAAAAACGTCCTTCAACAAGTCTAAAAGTCTTAACATACCTCAAGTGCCGAATTCGTGTCACGAATCTTCAAGATAGTTCCTTCCCTTTTTGCAAAGTTTTGGAATGTTCCCAACTATCAATTATGCAATATTCGAAGTAAGCAATTTTTTTTAGACATTCAAATTATTACACTTTAATAAGATCCTTAAATGATTCCCTGCAACTTTTTACCTACAAATACTATACCCTAATATTATCAAGAAACAACAAATACTTTTTTTTTTCAAAGAAAATATTATAATAATAAGTCATTATTCCCTGTAACTATTCCAATCACCCTTTTTTTTCCTACCACTAAGGATAATATTAATAAATAGACAATCCATGTACTGCATAATATGGCCATTTAAATTTTTTATATTATAATCCAATTCAACCACGGAAAGATAAACAATAAATTTCTCCACAACTCTAATCCAACACCCTCATACTTACGGTAACTCACTTAATTTACCTGCTAGTCATAAGGAATAAATTAATTAACAAATTTACAACCCAAATTTTTCCAGCAATACCTACTATTAATATATCCTCCATCGTCAATATGAAGATTTATATAATCCAATGAAATAAAAAAAAAACTTAATTCTCTAATGATAACATACTAATACTAGTGACTAATTCTGTAATAAATAACTTAAGACCCATTTTCACTAGTTAACAACACCAGAAAAATGCACTTTAAATGTGAGATCCTTCATTCTTTTTCTTAATTTTATTCGGTCAATTTCTAAATTTCTAATAATTGGTCATGTCATCTGCCACTTTCATAATGAGCATCATTTGTGGGCATTCAATACTCCCCCTCCTTAGGTTGATAAAATTTCAATAAATAAAAAAATTTTTTTCGTTCCTTTACAAAGGATCTGAATTATCCAAAAATACTTTATTTTCTCATACACCCCCAACAAATAATTTAAATTAACACTTTAATTCACTTTGACAATATACTCAAATGAAGAATTGAAAAGTTTGAGAATAGTTGTTCACCTGAAGTTGACGATTTTTTTTCCCCTACACGTTTTTTTTGCAAGAATATGTAAATGGGGTTGCTAATCCTCATATATCTATATTTAAAGTATAGAAAGTGGTTAAGCCACTAAAAAATTTAATACTTAATATTAAAGTGGTTAAGCCACTAACAAAATTTATTCAATTAGTTATTAAAAAAAATTTCTCATCAACTAGATATTTTTTTTTTATTATTATTATTTTTTTTTCGAATAGTTTAAAAATACCCCTCAAAATTTTCAAAAGAAGTCAACTAGTCCTAGTTCTCAAAACGACCTAGCGGGTCGTTACATCACCTACCACTTAAACAAAAGTTCGTCCTCGAACGGGAAGAAAAAGAGCTAACCTGAACGCTCAAAAAGATGAGGATATTTACTCCTCATGTCTGACTCTGTCTCCCATGTAGCCTCCTTCACTGGACGATTCTTCCATTGAACCTTTACTGAAGCAATCTCCTTGGACCTTAGCTTCCGAATTTGACTATCCAAAATGGTTATGGGCTCTTCCTCAAAAGTCAAATTCTGTTCAAGTAACACTGAATCCCATTGAATCACATGAGCACCACTATGATGATACTTTTTTAGCATTGAAATATGAAATACAGGATGGACACCTAACAACCCAGGTGGCAAAGCCAACTGATATGCCACCTCACCAATACGCTTCACAATCTCGAAAGGACCAATATACCTTGGACTCAACTTGCCCTTCTTTCCAAATCTCATCACACCCTTCATCGGTGAAACCTTAAGTAGAACCCTCTCTCCAACCATAAACTTTAAATCACGAACCTTCCTATCTGCATAACTCTTTTGCCTACTCTGAGCCATGATAAGTCTATCTTGGATCAACTTGACCTTGTCCAAAGACTCCCTCAACAAATCTGTACCCCATGGTCTAACCTCAAATGCATCAAACCAGCCAATTGGAGATCGACATCTCCTACCATACAGAGCCTCAAATGGTGCCATCTCAATGCTCGAATGATAACTATTATTGTAAGCAAACTCCGCTAATGGCAAGAACTGATCCCACTGACCACCAAAGTCAATCACACACACGCCCGCAACATGTCCTCAAGAACCTGAATAGTCCGCTCAGACTGACCATCAGTCTGAGGGTGAAAGGCTGTACTAAGATCCACCCGAGTGCCCAACTCCTTCTGCATAGACCGCCATGAGATGTAAATTGGGTGCCACGATCTGAAATAATAGATATAGGAACCCCATGCAACCGAACTATCTCCCGAATATAAATCTTGGCTAACCTTTCTGAGTTTATAGTAGTCTGAACTGGTACAAAGTGTGCAGACTTAGTCAGTCGATCCACGATGACCCATATAGCATCAAACTTACCCAAGGTACGTGGCAACCCTACCACAAAGTCCATAGCAATGCGCTCCCACTTCCACTCAGGTATGGGCATCCTCTGAGTCATACCTCCAGGCTTTTGGTGTTCATACTTCACTTCACTTGCTGACAATTCAAACATCGAGATACAAAATCTACTATGTCCCTCTTCATACGACACCACCAATAGTGTTGCTTCAAGTCACGATACATCTTAGTAGCCCCCGGATGAATAGAGTACCTCGAACTATGAGCCTCCTCCATGATCAATCTAGTCAAATCACCTGTACGAGGAACACATATACGACCCTTAATCCTCAAAACTCCCTCACTATCAAGAATTGCAGCCTTGGCTTCTCCTTTTAAAACCTTGTCCCTAATCTTACATAAATCACCATCATCAAACTGTTGAGCCCGAATCTGCTCCAACAAGGATGACCTAGCCTCCATATAAGCCAACACCTTACCAGATTCTGAAATATCAAGTCTCACAAAGCTATTGGCCAGGGATTGGACATCCCTAGCTAAAGGACGCTCGCCAACCTGTAACATGGCTAGACTACCCATACTTACCCTTACCGCCTTCCGACTCAAGGCATCTGCTACAACATTTGCTTGCCTGGGTGATAAAGAATAGTCATATCGTAGTCTTTGAGCAACTCCAACCATCTCCTCTGCCTCAAATTTAGATCCCTCTGATTGAATATATACTGGAGACTACGATGATCCGTGAACACCTCACAATGCACACCATAAGATAATGCCTCCAAATCTTTAATGCGAACACAACAGCCGCCAACTCTAAATCATGAATAGGGTAGTTCTTCTCATGAACCTTTAACTGCCTCGAAGCATAAGCTATCACCCTTCCCTTCTGCATCAACACACAACCAAGACCAACCCGAGAAGCATCACAATATACGACAAAACCCTCTCCCTCCACGGGTAGGGTCAAAATCGGAGCAGTAGTCAATAAAGTCTTGAGCTTTTGGAAACTAACCTCACATTCGTCAGACCACTGAAAAGTCACCTCCTTCTGTGTCAATCTAGTTAATGGAGATGCAATGGATGAGAAACCCTCAACAAACCGTCGATAATAACCTGCAAGGCCCAAGAAACTCCGAATCTCTCAGTAACTGAAGTAGGTCTGACCCAATCTCTAACCGCCTCAATCTTCTTAGGATCCACCATGATACCCTCCTTGGACACTACATGTCCCAAGAATGCTACCGAACTAAGCCAAAACTCACACTTTGAAAACTTTGCATAAAGCTTCTTCTCCTTTAGAATCCCAAGAACAATCCTCAAATGATGCTCATGTTCCTCCTTAGTGCGTGAGTATATCAATATATCATCTATGAAGACAATAACAAAGGAATCTAAATACGGTCTGAACACTCCATTCATCAAGTCCATAAAAGCTGCTGGGGCATTAGTCAGTCCGAAAGACATCACCAAAAACTCGTAATGACCATAACGTGTTCGAAAAGCCGTCTTAGGGATATCCTCCGCCCTAACCTTCAGCTGATGATAGCCAGATCTCAAGTCAATTTTGGAGAAAACTGAAGCACCCTGCAACTGATCAAATAAATCATCAATACGAGGTATCGGATACTTATTTCTGATGGTTACCTTGTTCAACTGCCGATAGTCAATACACATACGCATAGATCCATCTTTTTCTTCTTCACAATAACACTGGAGCACCCCAAGGAGATACACTTGGTCTAATAAAACCTTTGCTCAACAAATCCTGCAACTGTTCCTTCAACTCTTTCAATTCAGCCGGTGCCATACGATAAGGAGGAATGGAAATAGGGCGAGTGCCTGTCTCCACATCAATACAAAAATCAATATCACGATCTGGTGGAAGACTTGGCAAATCATTCGGGAATACCTCTGAAAATTCACTCACCACTGGAATAGACTCAAGCATAGGAGTCTCAATACTAGTATCTCGAATGTGGGCTAAGTAAGCCAAACATCCTCTCTGTACCGACTGACGAGCCTTAAGGAATGATATCATACCCTTAGAAGGATGACTAAGAGTACCTCTCCATTCTACTATAGGAATTCCAGGCATAGCTAAAGTGATGGTCTTGGCATGACAATTTAAAATTGCGTGGTAAGAAGATAACCAATCCATACCAAGAATCACATCAAAATCTATCATTTCTAAGACCTTTAGATCTGCATGAGTGTCATACCCCATCAAAGTAACAGTACATAAACGATACACCCCATCTACAACTACAGAATCCCCGACAGGAGTAGAAACACGTATCGGCAAATCAAGAGACTCACACAATATATCCAGACTAGGAGCAAAATATGTGGACACATAAGAATAAGTAGAGCCTGGATCAAATAATACAGTAGCTGGTCGATGACAAACCGGAATAATACCTGTGATAACAGCATCTGAGGCTTCAGCCTCTGGCCTACCTGGAAAAGCATAACAGTGAGAACGACCTCCATCAGATTGTGAACCTCCACGACCACCACCTCGACCAGAAGGAGAACCACCTCTACCTTATGAGAACCACCTCTACCATTCTGTGCACCACCCCCCTAGCTGGAGGTTGTGCAGCCCTGGAAGTCGAAGCCTGAGAACCCTGATGTAAGCCACCACGTCTGGTCCTAGGGCAGTCTCTCACAAAGTGTCCCATATCACCACACTCAAAGCAGCCCCTACGAGACGCAGGCTGATGAGAGGAACCTGAATGACCAGAATGCCCTCCACGAACTACAGGTCTAGAAGATGAACCCTGCGAAGTATGTACCGAGCTCGAAGAGTTATGCCCAGCGTAACCAGCCTCAGACGCTGGTATAGCAGCATGAATGGGTCTGCTGGACTGAGGGTGATAACCTCTGCCTCTGCCCGAGTAACCCCGACTCCTAGGCGGAGCACCACCATAATCACCTGAATAACGAGTCCTCTTGCCCTCTCGCTGCTCAAATCCCTCACGTCGAATCATCTCCAACTCCTTAGCAGCATCTACCACTTTTTGGAATGGAACACCAGAAGAACAAACCTGAGAAACTCCTAGACGAATTGGAATAATCAGCCCCTTAACAAACCTCCTCACTCTCTCATCAGCCTCTGTGGGAAGTATCATCGAAGCATGCCTAGCCAAGGCATGAATTTACCCTCATACTCTGCAACTGACATACCATTTTTGCTGCAAACCCTCAAACTCGGCCCTCTTGCGCTCCCTCTCACTACGTGGAACAAATTTGGATAGAAATACCTGAGTAAACTCAGTCCAGGATAGTGGATGAGATCCAGCTGGCCTACTACTAATATAATCCCTCCACCACTGTTTAGCAGAGCCAGTCATCTGAAACGTTGTGTAGTCAACTCCATGAGACTCCACTAATCCAAGATTATGCAACCTCTCATGACAACTAACTATAAACTCATATGCATCCTCAGCTAAGTCACCAGTATAAGTAGGAGGATTCATTAGTCTGAACCTCCCAAACATCTTTTGCTCATCAATAGTCATAGAAGGCCTGTTCACCAAATGTGATGTCATATCTGGAAACTCCATACTATCCAAACGAGGAGCTACAGCGGCAGCTGGCTGAGTCCTGGGAGTCTGAGAATCTGGAGCAACTATCGGGTCTGGAATTTGACCTCCAACACGAGTCTGTGAGCCATCAGAAGTGACAGGCAAAGCTCCTGCCTGGGCCATCCTCTCTAGGATTCCTAACATACGAGCCAAGGTATCTTGAAGCACTGGGGGGACAATAGTACTGGGTGGAGCCTGAGCTAGCCCATCCCCCTCGACACGATCTTGCACATCCCCATGAATAACCTCTGCATCAGGAGGTACGGTCCTATCACGACCCTGGGTAGCTACTGGTACTTGACCATCCACCGTGCTGCAACACGGCCCCTACCCGACCTCGAGCTCGTCCCCTCCCCTACCTACCTTGGATAGTGTTCCCAGAAGCAGGCGCAGGAATAGGATCCTGACCACCACTTACCGATGTACGATTCCTCGCCATCTGAGAGAGAATGAAATATCAAGATTAGAATTTCTACAAGGTCAAGTGTGCACGATAATGAATAAAAGAAAAGAATATTTCCTAAATGTCCTATAGCCTCTCGAAGATAGGTATGGACGTCTTCATACCGATCCGCAAGACTCTACTAGACATTGCTCTTGTACTCATGAGACCGATGAACCTAGCGCTCTGATACCAAATTTGTCACGACCCAAATTTGCAAGTCGTGATGGCACCTATGTTCCCAACCAATAGGTAAGCCAACCCAACATATTAACCCAACTAATCAACAAATGAGTAAAAAAGACTAACACTTAGCAAGAATCTCCAACATTGGTCCTTATAAGTACGAAATGCGGAAGATAAAATATATCACCCCAAGAATTGGTGTCTTAAGTACAAGAGCTTCTAGAATACGATGCAAGTCTGAAACTAAAATGACAAATCTAACTTAAGGGATATCCTGTCTGAATACTGAATAACAGAATACGTAAAGATAGAGGGAGGTGTGGGCCACGGAACAGCCAAGCAGCTCACCACAACTCCAAGAACTTCAAGCCGGACTCAATTTGCTCCACGAGATGTGCTCCTACTCGGAATCGAATCTGCACCACAAAGAGTGCAACAAGCGTAGTATGAGTACGAAACCACGTGTACCCAGTATGTCTCATTGACCGACAACGAAGAAGTAGTGACGGGAGTTATATAAGAAAATAAATTCTTAGATTGTACAAGTATATATATATATATTACACTTACTATTTTAGTTTCATCAATAAAGGAAATCAACATCAATATTTTCCAAACACCAAACGAAACATATAGTCATCAAGAATGAATGATGGGATGAAATGCAATGCAATATGATGCCATGTAATGATATGTCTCAGAATACCCAGTACTCACTCAACCGTATATACATGATACTCCTCGGAAATACATCGAGAGTTCATGACCCATGGGGGACTCGCGAGGTCCATATACCGACACGGACGATCTCCACGTGTCTGTGCGGACGATCTCAACGCACTATCATAATATCAACAATTTTCGCACGGACGATCTCCACGTGCCCAAATTACAATATTAACATCTCACCATCCCCAGCACGGACGATCTCCACGTGCCCAACTTATACTCAGTCTCATGTCTATGCATGTGCACAATATTATTTCAATAGAGGGGATGATAATGCATCTCAATCAATCAATATGAACATAAAACATAACCACCTCAATTATCACAACTATACGGGTGAAATAAATAAAACACAATCACACAAGAAAATTCAAATCAATAATATATCAGCTAATGCCCATATGCTTTGGCATTCTCAAATTTCAATCCACATTCTATAATAGTATTTTTTCCTTTTATAACACCGGTACTCGTACCAATGCCCGTCACACTATTGATACGAGACCACCATCTTTCCCCCCTTACCCCTTTGTCTATTTTCATTTTTAATCTTTAATTATAAAAACGTCCTTCAACAAGTCTAAAAGTCTTAACATACCTCAAGTGCCGAATTCGTGTCACGAATCTTCAAGATAGTTCCTTCCCTTTTTGCAAAGTTTGGAATGTTCCCAAACTACCAATTATGCAATATTCGAAGTAAGCAAATTTTTTTTGTAGACATTCAAATTATTACACTTTAATAGACCTTAAATGATTCCCTGCAACTTTTTACCTACAAATACTATACCACTAATATTATCAAGAAACAACAACTAAACTTTTTTTTTTCAAAGCAAAATATTAATAATAAGTCATTATTCCCTGTAACTATTCCAATCAACCCTTTTTTTTCCTACCCACTAAGGATAATATTAATAAATAGACAATCCATGTACTGCATACTATGTCCATTTAAATTTTTATATAATAATCCAATTCAACCACGAAAGATAAACAATAAATTTTCTCCCACAACTCTAATCCAACACCCTCAATACTTACGGTAACTCACTTAATTTACCTGCTAGTCATAAGGAATAAATTAAATTAACAAATTTACAACCCAAAAATTTTCCAGCAATACCTACTATTAATAATATCCTCCATCGTCAATATGAAGATTTATATAATCCAATGAATAAAAAAAAACTTAATTCTCTAATGATAACCTACTAATACTAGTGACTAAATTCTGTAAATAAATAACTTAAGACCATTTTCACTAGTTAACAACCAGGAAAATGCACTTTAATGTGAGATCCTTCATTCTTTTCTTTAATTTATTCGGTCAAATTTCTAAATTTCTAAATAATTTGTCATGTCATCTGCCACTTTCATAATGAGCATCATTTGTGGGCATTCAATACTCCCCTCCTTAGGTTGATAAAATTCACATAAATAAAAAGAATTTATTTTCGTTCCTTTACAAAGGATCTGAATTGATCCAAAATACTTTATTTTCTCATACACACACCAACAAATAATTTAAATTAACACTTTAATTCACTTTGACAATATACTCAATGAAGAATTGAAAAGTTTGAGAATAAGTTGTTCACCTGAAGTTGACGATTTCTTTTCCCCTACAACGTTTTTTTTTTGCAAGAATATGTAAATGGGGTTATGCTAATCCCTCATATATCTATATTTAAAGTATAGAAAATGGTTAAGCCACTAACAAAATTTAATACTTAAATATTCAAAGTGGTTAAGCCACTAACAAAATTTATTAAATTAGTTATTAAAAAAAATTCTCATCAACTAGATATTTTTTTTTATTATTATTATTTTTTTTCCGAATAGTTTAAAAAATACCCCCTCAAAATTTTCAAAAGAAGTCAAACTAGTCCTAGTTCTCAAAACGACCTAGCGGGTCGTTACAGCTTCGAGGCAATTAAAGGTGCATGAACGTAACTATCCGACCCATGATTTGGAGTTGGCTGCGGTAGTGTTTGCATTAAAGCAATTGAGACACTATCTATATGGGGTTAAGTGTGAAGTCTATACGAATCATCGCAGCCTACAGTATGTCTTTACTCAGAGGGATTTGAATTTGAGACAGAGGAGATGGATGGAACTACTGAAGGACTATGATGTTACCATCTTGTATCACCCAGGAAAGGCTAATGTTGTATGTCACGTACCGACACGAGAGGAATAAAGATAATGAATCTTGAAAGATGTTAATATACTCAATCTAATGAACCTAATTCCCAAATGAGTATGGTATTGAGGCTTGAGTCCTCATGGGTGAACTTGGTGGTACTTATTAATGATAATAGTACTTGTTGATGCTACATGTTGAGTATTGTAGTTGATTTATGAGATTATCTGATAGATACTGTTTTCTATTTTGAGTTGGCCGATGATACCTACTCAGTACTTGTGTTTTGTACTGACCCCTACGTGTATGTTTCTTCTTTGTATTGTGGAGTGCAGCAAACGCACGGTCGTCTTCAACTCAACCGCAACTCTAGCCAGTCTTCATTACACCGGATTTCAGGGTAAGCTAATGCTTCTAGCTTGGACTGGATCTTCTTCCTCATGTCTTGATGCCTTGAAGTTCCGGCATGGACTAGTTTTTTATTTTATTCTAGCTTTCTAGACACTCTTAGTTTTAGTAATTGAGGATAGATGTTCTTGTGATGATGACTTCCAGATTTTGGGGAATAATAGATGTTGAGTTTTTAGAAGTTATTGAATTGATTTTCATTAATGAGTTTAAGTCTTCCGCATTGTATTTTGTTCAATACGTTTGGGTTTAGATTGGTTGGTTCGCTCACATAGTAGGATAAGTGTGGGTGCCACTCGCGGCTCGGTTTTGGGTCGTGACAACAAGTAATAGGTATTCCAACATAATTAAGACGAGGATACTACAACCCTATCATCAAGGAATAACATCACAATAATGAATAAGATTCAATCATATCATAATAAGCAAGACAACTACTCATGAGTCCTTATAAGTCAACAAGTGCAATGACCAAGCGAATCCCCATAACTTTACTCAATAAAGTATTGTCAACAAGGAACCAAAACCAATGTCCAACTTTAAATAGCATGACATTTATATTTACACTTCATCTTATGTTAATTTTATAATCTAAGGCATACTCATAAATGAACTAATAAACATATAGTATCAACAATGTGCCAAGGTCATCACATATACATATCATATATAATCATAACATAAACATATATAATAACCTCCTCCTAAGACTCCCCTCAAGACTAGCTTGCGCAATGTTTAGGTAAAGTCCATCCCCCCAACCTAGATGAACCTAGACGTCTTACGTTATCCAATTACAGTTCAAGTCCACATAATTCATTTTACCTTTTGGTAACATCTTGCCCTAACCAGCATAGACCACATGAACTAGTGTGGAATCCGGTGTCATAAAACCCTACACCGAAAGAAGGCGGACTACTTGCCAAGGTAGTACCAAAACATGAAACATAGGAACTACGTGGATCAACTAGCTAGTATTCCTAGGTGGGAAACATAGTTCAAGAACAAGGAGATATATTTGGGACCTTATTTATGCGTCATGCGTTATAGTCTCTAATGTCAAGAGTAATGTAGTGTTCCTACCTTCCCTAGGTGGGAAGGGACACTCCTCAATCTAGTTCGCTCGGTGCTAAGCTAGAATCCCTTTTTTGAAATGTCTTTAAGCCTTTAATTATCAATAAAATCTTAGTTTAGTTCATAGGTTCTACCCCTTTTATACTCATCAGCATCAATATCTCAATAAGAATCGTATGAGTATAAGTCCTTTCATCACAATTCATATAAGTGAGGTTAACACATTAGCATTTCATAGCATATTAAAGCACATTGATAGCTTTCACCATCCTTATATCACATAAACCTTAATCAACCTCACAACATAGTCACGACATTTCAATTCAATATCATACCACCAAATCACCCTAGTATAAGGAATACTCCAATGTAACATCATGACTTAACCACAATTAATCACAATTGGAAGTAAAAATAGAGATCCTAAGACTTACCAAGTCTTCCTTATTGTACAACACCAAGCTCTTACCATAAACCCATAACTCAACCCAATTTGTGGAGTAACATCATCACATAACGATAACCAATAAGATAACAATGCCAATTGCATCTCTATGACACAATTCAACAAAAGACCATGGCTTAAGACAAGATACATAGGCTGATTTCACAAAATACTTCATAACCTAAATTAAATCTCAAGAAATAACATGATAGGCCATATGATAGTAATCTAATCAATAACCAAATCAATTGAATAATCACAATACAATATAGGACTACATCACAACCTCGGGTTATGGGTTGAGGATTATGTTCTTCAATTTAGACCAAACCATCAACAATTACCCTAATCAAGTTAAAATTCATGTTATATTTATTCAATATAACCTAAATAAATCATCAAGAACTCAATTTATAACTTCAATTTCGTAATTCGATGTAACCCATAAGAAAACTCAACTTTTGAAATCCATTTTAAAGGAACCCTTTGACAAAAGAGTCCCAAAGGTGAAATTGATCCCATACCTTAACGTTCGGCAAAAATTTTATGGTGAATTGGTACCTTTCAAGACCCAAACCCTTATCTTGGCTAGTCTTCGATGGTGAGTTCAAGTAAAAAGAGAAAGAAGATAAAAAGAAAAGAGTTTGTGTTTTAGAGTTATATTTAGTTTAAATGGGTTTGGGGATTTTATATGGGTTTTAAGTTAATTAATTAGTCTCCCATTAATCCCTAACTAACCCCTAAAACACCTAATTAATTAAATGAATTAATATAAAAACGTGCTGAAAACTCACCTTTTACAGACAAAACCTCATCGACGGGTCGTCTGTGAACCTACGGATACTTAACCCTCCGTCCTGCACTCCGTAGATGAGCTCAGAGCTGTGCAGGCAAGGGGATTCCATGCATTGGATAAGTTTGGGACGACGGTGGCATCGACGCCCCGTCGATCCACACAGGGACAGTAGACCGCACCTCTGCACTCCGTTGCTGAGTTAAGAGGTTGTACGGGTGAAGGGAGCTTCCTAAAAAGCCTAAGTGTGGGACAAAGGTGGCCTCGACGCCCCGTCCGTCCACACACGGGCCGCCTTCAATCCCATCGATGCACATTGTCAGGCAGTGTTGCATCAAACTGCAAGGGTCCTCCTCAAAGGCCCTTGGTCGATCCTTAGGGAGTCGTACTCGGACGTTTTGACAATAAAACAACTTAAAATCCTATTAGATACCCTTTCACAATTTTCATAACTTTCCGACTATTAAAAGATAGTCAAATAGGCTAAGGCAAGCTAGCACCCCTTTGAACCAACTTGTGGACGTCATGGACGTTCTTGGACGTTTTGGTTCTTAAACTTGTTAATGACATATTTTCATTAAAATGGACTTAAAATCAGTACTTAGACCTTATGAAACCTATGCTAGTCTTTATGACACGTCTAGGATTTTCAAGGTGTTACAGTAAGCATGTTTGGTTCATTGGTATGACTCGCTTGATTTTGCATTTGACTTATAAAAGTGAAAAATGGCATGTCTTGACTAAGTTGAAGGCTTATTTGAGACGACTTGAACAAGGCTTGGATATTTTCTATCATCCAAGTTGGTAGGTCCTCACTTTTCGAGGGCGATGTCTAAATCTTTCTTAGGAAGTTGCTTCGTTTTCTAATCATTCCTCTTCCATTTGTGTATAACTTCTATAAGACTATATGTGTCTTGTTTAAATATTAAAGTAGAGTTATGCCCAAATTGTTATGATCGTCTCGGTGTATGATATGAGACAATCTTTGAGACTATCGTATATCTTATATATATGTATGTGCAATAAAACTAGAAGGCTATGTAACCTTCCTATATGATGGATGTATGTATACTCTGTACGTCTATATTATGTGTATGTACAGATCTATGTAAACCTCATAGTAAATCTAATGAAAATTTTTAATTTTTCCGCAATTTAAACCTATGAATCTAATGACATGAGACTAAGAGGCTAGTCTTAGTCCATAAAGAGGACGAAGCCACCTGTTAGTCTAGGGGGTAAACCCGGATGTGACACTAAGACGGGGAATCAATCCGGGCAGCAGAAGAATAATGCCAACTTGTCATCCATCCAACTAGAAATAAATGGATCCTACGCCATCATCTTCTAGTGCACCTGCACCTAAGAAAACGGGTGAGCATTATGGTAAGAATTTCAGATCTAAGTCGGGGTATTCACAGGGTAGTCTGGAACAACGGGATAGTAAGCCTCCTTCCCACGCAAAGTGTTGTAGGATCCACTCTGGTGTTTGTCGTGAGGGCACTCTGGTGTTTTTCATGAGGGCTTCCACCAATGGTTGTTTCAAGTGCAATGAGACTAGACATATATGAGAAAGTGCCTAGAGAACAAGCAAGGAAGTGGTACCGGGGGCAATAGAGCCCAGTGCTACGCCTAGAAGATCTATTTCCAATACTGGTGGGGGAACAAATCATTTATATGCTCTAAGCAATAGCCATGAGAATGAGAATTCGCCAGACGTTTTCAGTGGTATGATCGAAGCCTTTGACTTAACGATTTATACATTACTAGACCCAGAGCGAGTTTATATTTTGTAACTCCATATGTTCCCAAGAACTTTGATATTGTTCCCGATAAACTTAGTGAACCATTCAGTGTTGCGTACCTGTTGGTGAATCCATACTAGTAGAAAGAGTCTATCGTGATTGTCCTATTTCTGTCAATCACAAGAGTACTGTGGATGATTTAATTGAGTGAGACATTGTATTCTTTGATGTAATTGTTGGTATGGATTAACTTCATGCCCGTTATGCCTCAGTTGATTGTAGAAATTGAGTAGTCAAGTTTAGTTTCCAAATGAGTCAGTCTTAGAGTGGAAAAACAATTCAGCACTTCCTAAGGGTCAATTCATTTCGTACATTAACGCGGGGAAGTTAGTTTCAAAGGGGTGTGTCTATCACTTAGTCTAAGTTAAAGACTCTAGTGTTGGGATCCACTTGATCAGCCAACTCGAGTAGTGAAAACACTTCCATAAGTCTTTACAAATTATCTTCCCTGAGTCCCTCCTAAGAGAGATATACCTCGGCAAATATATTCTTCCAAGTACTCGTCCTATCTCTATGCGACAATATAGAATGGCCCGACAGAGTTGAATAAGTTTAAACAACAATTGAAACATCTGTTAGATAAGGGTTTCATTCGACCAAGTGTCTCATCTTGGGGCCCTCTAATCTTATTTGTGACAAAGAAAAATTGATCCATTAGGATGTGTATAGATTGCCGCCAACTGAATATGCTTATTATCAAGAATAAATTCCCACTTCCAAGAATCTATGATCTTTTTGACAAGCTTCAGGGTGCTTCCTGCTTCTCAAAATTGATCTTAGGCCAGGCTACAATTAGTCAAAAGGTATGGAATATGATATTCCAAAGACATCATTTAGAACCAGGTATGAACATTATGAATTTTTTGTCATGACATTCAGTTTAAGTAATGCACCAGCAGAGTTCATTGATCTTATGAACAATGTCTTCAAGCCTTATTTAGATATGTTTGTTATCGTCTTTAATGATGACATAGTAATATATTCAATGAATGAACAAAATCATGCTAGTCACCTCAAGATAGTCCTTTAGACTTTGAAAGATAAGAAGATTTATGCCAACTTCTCCAAGTGTGATGTTTGGCTTGAGTATATGGCATTCTTAGGCTACATGGCTTCAGGTAATGGAATTAGAGTGGATACCCAAAAGGTAGAAGTAGTTCAGAGTTGTCCTATGCCCACGTCTCCAACTGAAAAAAGGATTTTTTTGGTTTGGCTTGCTACTATAGAAGATTTGTTGAGGGATTTTAATATATTTTATCTCCTTTGACTAAGTTGACTAAGAAGACAGTTAAATTTTAATAGTCTGAAGCTTGTGAGAAAAGCTTTTAGGAATTGAAAAAGAGGTTGACTACTGCCCCTATTTTGACCTTTCCAGAAGGTACTCAAGGTTTTGTGGTGTATTGTGATGCATCTAGAGTTGGGTTGGGTTGTGTGTTAATGTAGAATGACAAGTTATAACTTATGCCTCCATATAATTGAAAGTTCATGAGAACAATTACCCAACCCATGACTTGGAGTTGGCTGTTATGTATTCGCCTTGTTGATTATGTCACTACTTGTACGACGTTCATATTGATACATTCATTTATCATAAGAGCCTACATTATGTGTTCACCCAGGAGGAGCTCAATCTCAGACAGAGGAGGTGGTTAGAATTACTTAAGTATTATGACATGAGTATTCATTACCACCTAGGTAAGGCTAATTTTGCTGGTGATGCCTTTAGCAAGTTGTCGATGGGTAGTACCGCCATGTAGAAGAGGGGAATAATAGTGGTGATAATTGGTGATGATTCATCATTTGTGTCAGAAGTTAAAGGGAAGCGAGACCAAGACCCCATTTTGCTTGATTTGAAGGCGAATTTTCATAATCAAAGAGTATTCACTTTTGAACAATGGGGAGATGGTGTGTTGAAATATCTAGATAGATTGTATATATGTACGGTGGATGGACATCAAGAGAGGATCATGCAAGAAGCTTATAACTCCAAATATTCCATTAATCATGGTACCACAAATTAAAGGTGTACCACGATTTATGAGAAGTATATTGGTGTGAAGGTATGAACAAGGGAATTGCTGAGTTTGTTGCCAAATGGCAAAATTGCCTACAATTTAATGTAGAACACAAAAGTACTGGAGGTTTGTCTTGGAATAAAGAACTTCAGGAATGCAAGTGTGAGATGATTAATATGGACCTGATCACATGTTTACCAAGGTCTCGCAGGCAGCATGATTCAATTTTGGTGATTGTCGATAGAATGAGAAAATCATCCCACTTCGTGTCGGTAAAGACCACTGATTTGACAAGGATTATTCAAAGTTATACATTAATGAGGTGGTAAAACTTAACGGGGTCCCAGTTTCAATCATTTCAGATAGAGGTGCCCAATTTACTACTCAGTTCTAGAAGTCTTTCAAGAAAGTTTTGGGTTCAAAGGTGAACGTAAGCACTACTTTTATTCCTTAGATTGATGGGAAAGTGGATCCTTTTATACAAACCTTAGATGAGATGTTGAGTGCTTGTGGTATTCATTTCAAGGAGAATGGGGATGATCACCTACCTCTCATTGAACACGCTTGAAACAACAATTATCATTCGAGCATCCAAATGGCTCCATATGAAGCTCTTATAGGAGAAGATGCAAATGTCCTATAAGGTGGTTTAAAGTTGGTGAAGCAGGGTTGATAGGACCAAATATAATTCTCCAAGCCATGGAGAAGGTGAAGGTGATTCAAGAGATATGGAAAATGGTAAAGAGTTCCATTGGACTATGAAGTGGATGATTGGGTGTATCTAAAAGATTCACCCATGAGGGTGCTATAAGGTTTGGTAAGAAGAGGAAACTTAGTCCACGATATATTAGTCTTTATAGAATATCCAAGAGAGTTGACTATATAACTTATGTGTTGGAGCTACCACAAGAGTAAGCAGCGGTTCATCCGGTATTTCATATCTCAACGCTGAAAAAGTGCATGTGTTTCCTTCACTAATTGTACCGATTGAAAATGGTGGGATTGAAAAGAGATTCCGGTTCAGATTTTAGATTGCCAAGTTCGCATGTTGAGAACAAAGGAGATGGCCTCAATCAAGGTCCTTTGGAGGAACAAATTTGTTTAATAAGCGACTTGAGAAGATGAAGAATTTATGAAGAAAAGATCCAAAAACATTTTAGTTCGGAGAGAATGTAGGTCAAGGTACTAATTTTCTTCTTGGTACTTTATAAACTATGAGTAAGCATTTGTTAGTGGATTTTGATTGTCGAGTATTAAACTTGAGGCTACTATTCTTATCTTACGGAAAGACAACTCATTCGAGGACGAATGTTACCAAAGGGGAGATATTGTAACATCTCGTAACTGAAAAATATATAGGAATAAGCTAACAAACAAAAAATATTTCTTTCGCAAAGTAAAGGGGAAATCTGAAAATTATTCTAAGTAAAAGAAATAAGTTTTTGACATTTTTAAACGGCTATAACTCGTAGCTCAGAATTATTTAGAGGTACTTCTATATATGGAAAATACCTTGGAAAGATATTTCCAAAGCCACCGAATTTGCACATTTTCAATATCGTATGAGGAAGATATGCCTATTGTAAGTTGGGCTACTTAAGTGAGGAAAGTACAATTTCTGATTTAAGTAAGGGCAAACTAGTATTTTCACCAATTTATTTCCTAATTAGTTTTAACGGTTTATTAGAGGTTAAAATAAGCCATAAGGCAGTTTTGGAAATCAATTTAGGGTTAGCTCTTAGGATAAAAGAGAAGAGAAGAAGGGGATGGCAGAAAGATCAAGGTTTCGCAAATATTGTCAAGTTCATTATAAGTCATTGATTTGGTCGGGGGTGATCCCTAAAAGGTCTTTGAGTATTCTATATATTGGGTTCATTCACCCATGTGCCAAGTATGTCTGATGCAGTGTGAATTTATCCTAAAAAGATTGGATTTTGAATGTTCTTGAATGTTGTTCTTGATTTTTCTCGTTCTTGAACATGAGTTGAGATTTAAGAGTTTTTAATGTTTTAGGTGTTGTGGAATTCCTTTGGATAGGTCCTTATATATATGACCTGGGTACATAATATAAAGTGAATTTGATAAAAAGAATCAAATTAAAGCGTTTTAAAGTCAGAAATTAAAGGAAAAATTTGGTAGATTTTTGCCTAAGGAACAATTGGTCTGCTTGACGCGCCCCCATAGCACCAGGAGAGCTGGGCGGCGCGCCTGACTGGTGCATTGTTATGTCAGCTTGCGCGGCGCGCCCCCGGCGCGCCCAAAATGTTAATTTTTCACAAAGTTTTAATTTTTCCATCTGTTTAATTTTTCTAAAGTGGTTTCACACTTTTTATTGATTCTAACATCTCTAAATTACTTCTAAACCAATAGAAATCATCTAGAAAAACATGAAGTACAACCTTGAATCCATAACTTCAAATTCAAGGAAAGTTTAGAGATAACTCTAGAAAATTCTTAGAGTTCATTCACGACGTCTTTTACAAATACTTTGAACTCTTTTTAAGACATAAAAATCAGGCATAGTAAGAAGTAAAGAAAAGAATAACAAGAAGTTCTTTTTAGATTTCGTAAGTCTTTCACAAATGTGTTAACTTTGTTTAAGACTTATGTTTTTTCTTCAAAAGCAATATATGGGGACTTCATATTTCCAAAGAAATATTAAAATGTTTTCACATTTAAGGGAATGAAAACTAAGATTTCCAAGGAGCCTTAGGGCTAGTTTTTAGAAAAAAACTATAGATTTCTAAATGAAGCAACCAGGGAAACTAATATTTCCAAGATAATCCTTGGGCTAAGTATATTTTGAGCACTAATCTTAAACCACGAAACAGTATGTTTTAAAAATATAGGCCACTATATTTTGGGAGTATTATTGAGCACCGATATGGCGAATAGTTCAGACAACTCATAGCCCCCCATAAACCATGTAACCACAAAGGGTGGAAAGCGGTCATACTTTTTAGATGAACCCTTTTAACAGTAGACTAGTGAATCAATTAGGCAGTTTAGGTTTTATACCTTTGGTCGGGTATAGGATACGCTGGTAGCTTTAGGTAGATCCATGTATCATCCGTGCAGATCTTAAATGATAGTTGTCGATTAGAGAAACTCCTCAGAAGTTAAAGATATTTATTCATATACATCATTTTATTTGTATTTTATTTACATCTCAGAGGTAGTGGTATCCTTATATACATTTAGTGTTTACAACATGCTTTCAAACAACTTTTTTTTTAACATTGCACTTCTTTTTAAATTGTTTTATATTGAAATGAGTTAGTTATTCATGAGTGAATAAGAGACCAGTTGGTCTGCATTGTATCATGATGCAGACTTAAGTAACCAATATTAGCACCATCCAACGCCCGGTTGATCCAGCTGAGCACTTGGAGTAAGTGTTGGGCATCCTTTTATTCTTGACGACACATTTATTGTTTTTCAGTACTTTATTTATTAGGATGTTATGGGGTCTGTTTCAACATTCATCTTAGTTTTAGAGGATTCATAGATACTCTCTAATGTTAATCTTGTGAGTCTTTTCAGTATTATTCCTTTTGTTAAGGCTTTCGTTAACAACTTTTGGCTAAGTTTGAGTGTTTCATCTTTACAAACATTCTTAGTTATGATATTCTTTTTAGTTAAGTTATGATTATTATCTTCCGATGAGTTAAATAAGTCAGATCAACAGTTCGCTCGGGTCCAACAATGGTCATCAAGTGCTTGTCATGTCCAGGGTGTAGGCTCGGGGCGTGACAACAAACGACATAGATTGACAAATTGTTTCGAGAACTTTTCCTTCATGATCGTTCAATAAAATAAACATCGAAAAGTATGTAACAAAGAAAATCTAAAATCCAAAATTATAAAACCCCAAAAATGAATTTAGTTAAAATGATTTAACTTTTATCACATCTATGACAACATCTTCAATAATTGTGACATGTTTGCAAAACTTTTTAAAAATACTATGTGTCTAAACACTCTTTATCTAGCTTCTCCTTTATCAAAATCAATCATATTTTTATGCATTGCAAAAAAATTAATAAAAAGAAAAGCAAAAAAATATTATTTTCCTTCATTATAAACATATATTTTCCATTCTTTACATGGAAACCATATAGTATTAAAAAAGCTCATATCAACAGCCATAAAAACACAACAAAAAGTGCATTAGTTTATTGATCTTGATTTAGTGTTCATAAAGGAACAAAGAAAGAAACTACAAAAATTTAATAAGTATGATTATTTTTACTGTTATATTTAAATAGTTAATGTTTGAAGATGTCATTAGAATTAGAAAAAAAATGAAGATAATATATGTACAAATTGGGATGATAATTATAGTTAATCTCAACTATTTCTTCCATGACTTATAAAACACAGAAGATCTGGGCTTTTCCTTTTTCTTGTTTGTTTTTACCTTATTCGGAGTGTGTTTAGGTCAACTTGACTACGACTTTATTTTCTTTGTTTAGTATATGCAACTTCCTATCAACACCTATATAAGGTAAACTTAGATTGAGGCAAATATCTGATTTCAAGTTTATGAATTTCTATTGTGAGTCACACAACCAAATAAGGCATAATTATCCACAAAAGTATCCATTGGAAAATCTATTAAATCGGTTATTAAATCAATTTACCTACCAATAACTAACGAAAATCAAAGTGTTGCTAAATGGCTTGTTAGGCTTTTTGCCAACCAATTATAATCGTTGGTAAACTTACTTACGAAAAATCGGTTGGTAAAAACCTCATGAATTTGGTTGTAATATATGAAAATTGGCTCTAACGTTTTTGTGGGAAAATTTACCAACCAAAACTTCGTTGGTGTCCCGTTAGTATCTTCACTAGGGGATCAAAAATAGGTTATTAAATTAGTTTATTTATATTTAAAATTTTAAATAATCAGTTCGTATATTCAATAACAAAAAATCATCATAAGTAATCTGTTCGAAATTTTAGTAACGTACAAAAAAATGTGTTTGTAAATAAATATCAGTTTTTTAAAATTCATTGGTAATAGGTTAGAAATTCGTAAGTTTTACTTATGAAATAAAAGTACATCAGTTAAAAAAAATTAGGTTCGTGATTCTATTATAACTATATCCCAATAGAGTTAATTTATATAAAAAATTTTACAGTAGTAGATATGTTAATTGTTTCTTTAAGAATATAAAAGGAAAGTTAATTAACTTGATAACCCCTCGTCTTTTTATAAAATGCCGACATTTACTTGCAGAAGACAAATCAAATATTTCAAAATCATATATATATATATAATATATATATATATATTATATATATATATATATATATAATAATATATATATATATATAAAAGAGAACCCTAGGCCCGCCTACGTGGCGCCACCACAAACAAGCATTCCCTTTTAATTTATTTATTTCCAAATTAGTCTTTCCCTTTCATGAAAAGATATAACTTTTATTGAGAAGTTGTGACTTTTATGAAAAGTTGTGACTTTTATGAAAAAAATTGAATTTTATGAAGAGTTGCAACTTTAATGAAAGGTTGTGACCTTTCCGAAAAGTTGTGACTTTTCCAAAGAGTTATGACTTTTCTAGTAAGGCATAATTATAATTTGTTCACACTATCCTTTGTGGTCTATAAATAGAGGGGTTCCTCTCATTTTGAAATAACAAAATTTTGAACTATTCTTCTTATTTTTCTGCACATTTCAGTTAAATATTTGATTCAAAACTTCTTCTTTTTTCTTTATCTTCAAAACTTCTGCATTCAGTGGTCTCAATTTTTCCTTTTTTTTTCATTCTAGTGTCACAAATCCTGATATAATTTTTTACAATCATTAATTTATTCTTACGATATTAATTGTTATTTTTTACTTCATATTTTAAAATTTGTTTTTTAGGTTTCGATAAAGTGATTATTTTAAGTATTTGTTAGTACAAAATGTATGTAATCTAACTATGCAAATTCGCAAATGACTTTTTGCAGAATATATTTATTTAAAACATTCTTTAATGAAATCTTTTCTTTTACAAGAGATCAACATTAAAATTTAAATTACTTTTTTTTATTGTCATTAAATGTATATATTAAAAGGTGCAAAAAAAATAGAAAGTGAAATGACAGAATTAAAACTAGCAATCAGGTATAATTATATGATATACAATAATGACTTTTCTCTCACGCAAAAGTACTTCTTTTAACTTTTTTTCCTATTTTCCCTTACTTCTCTTTCTTTCTTTTCAAGGATCCATAATTTTTTGTTTGTGCACAACTTCAGTTCCAAAACACTATAATAACTATATTACATATCGAATTTGTATTTTGGAACATCGCATTGTAATTTTAAAACACATAATGACTATATATTACTTATTTGTATATAATATGATTATGCAACCTTTTTTATTGATAAAAACATTAGTTATAAGTATATTTTAAAAAATATCGTTATGCTATCAAAATTTGCAAAGAAGAAAATTAAGAAAATATTTATTTGACTCTCTTATAAAAAGACACTATGTAACCATAGTAAAATGAAATTATGTAAGTATGGACAAAATAATGTTATGATTTGTAATTTTGACTTTTCTATTAATATAACAAATAGTAAATTAGAATTGAATAACCTTTCATGAAAAGTTGTGACTTTTATGAATAGTGGCTACTGTTATGAAAGGTTGCAAAAGTTATTAAAGGTTCTAACCATTTAGAGAAGTTATGATTTTTTCGAGGAGTTGTGTTCTTTTCGGTAAGGCACAATTAACATTTGTTCACACTACCCTTTGTTGGCTATAAATAGAGGGGTTTTATCTCATTTTAAAATAACGAATATTCTGAAATTCATCTTATGCAAAGTTAAATATTTGATCCAGAACTTCTTATGCACTTAAATATTTGTGTATTTTGTTATTGTTGAGTGTCTCATTAACAAGGACAACTATGCATTCATTGGGCTCAATTTTTCTTTTTTTGTTTCATTCTATTGTTACAAATTCTGGTGTGTTTTTAATACAGTCATTAATTTATGGTTGTAATATTTATATTTTTTCTTTAATACATGTTTTAATTTTGTTTTATGTTTTTGTAAAGTTATTATTATAAGTATTTGTTAGTACAAACTATATATAAATCCAACTATGCAGATTCACAATAAATTTTTACAGAATACATTTATTTACAATATTCTGCAAAGTAATCTTTTCTTCTCCAAAAGATCAAGCCTAATTTATTTGATTTTTTTATTGTCATAATAATGTTAATATTAATAGGAGTAAAAAAAAATAGAAAGTCAATTGATAGTATTAAAAATAAAAATTAATTATAATTATATGGTACACAATGATGACTATTCTCTCACACCAAAGTACTTTTTTTGAACTTTATCCCAATTATACATTACTTCTCTTTCATACATTTTAAGGATCCTTTATGTTTTTGTGCACAACTTCAATTCCAAAACACTATCATTATTATATTACATATCAAATTTTGATTTGGAAGATTGCATTTCAATTTTAAAACACATAATGATTACATATTACCCAATTGTATATCATATGATTATGAAACCTTTGCTCTTTATAAACACATTATAATATATATATATTATATATATTATATAATATATATATATATAATATTTGAAAAATAATATTGGAAAGTAATTTATAGCGTTAAACTAACGAAAACAGTGTTATGATTAGTGTTATGATTTTTAATTTTACCTTTTCTTTTAACATAACAAATGTTAAAGTAGAATTGAATAACATCTATAATCTTAAAAATATATTTATATAAAACTACTATAAAATCATAATACAAGAAAAGTAGTATTCTAATAAATTTTAAAGAAGAATATTCTAATCGCGCGAAGCGCGGACCCATTTACTCGTTACATATAAAGCAATATACAAGAAATGGATTCCATAATACAAAAAAACAATGGTTTCAATTACATCAAATAAATAATCTCCAACTACAAGAAAAACAAAGAGTTCATCATCATCCTCAGAAAATAGTTGACGTCTAACGCATTAGAATCGTACGGTGTTAACTTTAATTACACCAGATAGTCCTAAGTTTTTCTTCCTAGCATAAAAGAGGAAAAAAAAAAAGGAAACTAGATAACATGCACAATACCATGCACATATTTGGACATTGTTCAATACACAACTTACCTCATCGAATATTTGCACCGATATAATTGATATCTCCCTGAAGTAGAGAATAAATCGCATAATAAAATGGCAACTTTTAGAAGCTAAGAGGATATGATGGAAAGACTCGATATACCTGTTGAACTATGGGATATACAAGAGGGGTGGGGGTAAATTAAAATATATCTTAGTCAGCTACCTGGAATTGTCAGTCGACCCACCTGGAAGTTAGTAGAATGAAGAAACATTAAAAGTATCTTATAGAAAATAAATTGCACAAAAAGTTTATACTGGTTTGCATCAACTATGTGGTGCCTAATCACTTCCTCTTCGGTTTCAAGGGTTTCTTTTAGAGTGTTTGAAGTGAGCCTTGAAAAGTACAGAGTTTTCTTAACTTGGTCCTTTCAAATATACAAATCAGAAATTCTATCTTGACACTTCCTCTATTTGGAAACCTACACACATAATATTTCTCTCTCTTTCTTTCTCAATTGTGTTAACTCACGCGATTACAAAGCTTTACGAAAGATAAAACAAGATCGTAAGAGGTTTAAATAGCCGTGAGAAGTGATGCTCTATTTCAAAACCCAAGGGAGTTGTAAATCAAGGATCCTTGGATGATTCCTTGATTTAGTTGAATTGATTTACTGACTCATGTCCATATACAACATGTACATGGCTAAATCAATTCCTTCATTTGTTGGATGATTTCGTGAGATCTTGTCTAATCTTCCTTGAATTTTTCTAATTTGGTAATCTTTTCCATAAGTAGTGGTTGATTGATATGCTGATATATCTATTCCTTCTTTAGCCGTTAGTTCTGCGTGATTGAAGATCTCTTGCCTTTTCTTGTTGCTTAGTAAATCCAGACTGGATTCCATTTTGTTTGATCCTTGGCTTTGTGTTGTTTTCCGTAATGTTTTCATGACTTCATGCTTCTCTTATTATTCTTTGTTAATTCATGTGATTTTCATTAATTAGAATATAATAAGTTAACAATTTCCCTCTTTTTGATGTTGACATCTATAATTAATGAAAGAGTAAGATGTCTTCCCTGTTCGCTTGTTCTTTGATGAATGGTCACTTTAGTGCTCCACTTATATGAGTGCATCCCCTTTCTGTATGCCCATGATAGATTATCCCCCTTTGACATAATAAATAAGGAGAACAAAACAACAAGCGACATAGAAAAAGAAGGAAAAACTAATTAGACAAAGAGTATGAGGTCAGAAGCCCCAAATATACAGTGCAATAGATAAGGAGAAAGATCTCCACAAAACTAAGTGTCTTAAACAACAGCGAACGGGGTCATAGTCTTATTGTTTCACTAGAAAATACGTCAAAGTGTTGACCACGTTCGTGCAGAAAGTGGTAAGAGATTTCTCAACAGTCTTAGAGAAAGAGCAATACGAAGTGTTAAGTGACCGCCAATTGATTGTTATAAGAGTCAGCTCCAGTTTTGATGGAGTTGACTTCTTTCATAATGGTGTTAATAGAACATCAGTCCCTTCTTAAGTCCTCCTATCTCAATCCGAAGCTTTTCAATATCAATATTGGAGTCCTTGTGGAGTTGTAGAACTTTTCCAAGCGTTTCCTGTAAAACCTGCATATAGGATTCAAGACCATCGAGACTTATCTTAATGTGTTCATCCTCCTAGAGGAGCAATGCTACAAAGTCAGCAGAGAATCTAGTAGCTCGTGGTGTATCAACCCTAGATTGGACAGACTCCTTCTAATACCATTTCTCATTAATAAAGATATAATCCATGCTCAAAAAGTTTGAGTATCATATGTAGCATAAATAAATGTAGGCCTGCAGTAAGAGAGATCCACAAGAGAATCGACAATAATCCTCGAGATAAGTAGTCCAAAGGGTAAGCTTGCAGTGGATTTCGCATCCTCAATATATTCAACCATGTATTCGCGGACCTACAGAGCCCACCTTATTGGATTTACCGGCTACAAAAATGGACACTACAAAAGTATAACTACTAGTTTTATCACATTTAACAGCCATCTTAATTGCAGCAAGCAATTGCCGCTAGAACAAATGTGTTTTAGCGATAATTTATTTGGTTTTACATTCTATAATAATGGATGCTACGTGAGAAAACTTACTGCTTTGGATTGAATTTTGTAGACTTTCTAATTGTTGCAACCAATTGCCACTATCTCAAATGAGTTTTAGCGGCAAAAGAGCTTGACTTTACCATCTTTTGTCCAAATGGCTGCAAAAGCCTTTGCCGACCCTCGGCACATTCTCTGGTAATGGCTATAGAGACCATAGTTATGCACGCTAATTTCATTTCTAATTGCCCTTATATCCCTTTTTGTTGTAATGACTTATTATTTTGTTCAAGGTACTTTGGATGAACCAATTTGTTCAAGAAGCTACTTGGGAAGCTGAAGAGGACATGAAGAAGAAATATTTACATTTGTTTGAATCCGGATAAAATGCAGAACAAGGATCAAAGTTTCTTCTAAGTACTCTCCAAATTGTAGAAAGCATGTTGTTTGGTTGCAATTGCTTGTGGGTGTTTTGAAGTTGATGTTATTACCTTAAGTCAAGTAAGAGTAACCTCATTCAAGGACAAATGTTCCCAAGGAGGAGATATTATAATATCTCGCAACTAGAAAGAACTGGAAAAGAGTTTAAAATCTAAAAATACATATATTTTGTAAGAATAAGAAACTCTGGAAATTTTAAATAAGTTAAAAAGTGTGTTTTGGTAAACTTCAAACAGTCATAACTCCAACATCAAAATGTGTTATCTTTAGTCACAAATATGGTTGGAAAGCCCTTATAATAATGATTCTAGCGCTGCAGAGTTTTCGTGATTCTGAGTTTGGATGAGTGAGTTATGGCTTACGAATGTGGGGCTATTGGATTAAGGAAAGCCCAATCTGGATTTGGAAAGGCAAAAGTTGTTGTTTCCTTACCTAATTAAATTATTTCATTTTTAGAAATTAATTTGGGTAAAACCAGACCTTTGTTTTGTTTAGAAAAACAGAATCCATGCTTGGTATGCAGAAGAGAGAAAAGAAACGAAAATATGAGAGAAATAAAGAATCGCCAAGAACGTTGAAGCTTTGCGCGTGAAATTATTTAAGGGTGATCCCTAAAAAGGTATGTGAGATCATATAGTGTTGGGTTATTTCAGCCAAACACCAATAATGTTTTAATCCAGCGAATTTAAGTTTTCAATGTTAAGAAATTGAGTTCTTGAAGAACATTGTCGAAAGCTTCATTAAGTTATTAATCGTTTTGTTTTTGAGGTTTCTTGATGGTTTTATTCATGTTTCCAGGTGTAAATTTAGGTTGAATATATAGTATATTTATAGTACTAGTGATCCAAAGGAGAAAACTAGAAGAATGCCTTAGATAGACTAAGCGTGTCACCCTTCGTAGAGCCCCAAAGGTAAGAGTTTTTCCATTGGCCTCTGGATCGCCGCGAACGTCCCACCCATCTCTTTGATGTTTTAGGGATGGCACCCCACGCCTCTTAGAGCGCCTGGATCGCAAATTTTTCCCGTTATTCCCCCATCTTTCCATACTAATTCCCTAGTAATGTAGCTATGTTTCCTACTTTATTCTAAAACTCTTAGGTACATCTAAACATCATGAAGTCGTCTATAAACATGAGATCATTAACCTTTAATCCATAATTCAGTTTCTGGAAAGTTAAAATCAATGTTAAAGAAGTCAAGAGTCAAGTCTAACAGTTATGAAAAAAGTCAAAGCAAAGTACTTTAAAGTTATCAAGACTCTTTAGCAACGTTTTAACTTTGTTTTTAGACTCAAGTTTCAAGTTTAGTAAAGAGTAATGAGTTGAGTTCATTTCTCAAATGTTATAAGGGAACTAAGTATTCCATAAGAGTTCAGAAATTTTTTCACATTTGAACAATAAAAGTAACATCGATTCCAAGAGAGCTTTTCAGCTAAGTGTTGAATAATTATCGTAACCCAAAGAAAGAAGTTATTTAAAAAAAATATGAGCTAAGTATATTTTCAGAGTAGTACTGAGCACCGATAAGGGGATGCGAGTTCATATTAACTCAAGTCTCCAAGAACTGTGTAGCCATCATGGGTATTAAAGGCTCATACTTTTTAGATAATCACTTAAGTTAAGCTAGTAGCTCAACTAACTAAAGTTGTTTTATTTAACGACAAAGTATATGATAGTTCTAGCAGCATGGGAAATACTTTCTATCACCACTTAGGCTCCTAGTGGTGGTTGCTGGTTAGATCCCACATAAACTAGTTACTTGATTACATAAGTAAAGTTGAGTTTGATATTGAATTTTCTTAAATGAACTAAGTTTTTCCACTATCTTAGCACGCTTTATATATATTGCATGTGTCTTATTTCTTTATATTATGTTAAGTTATTCATTGAGTTTAGAAGAGCCAGGGTTAGAGTTCCATTCACATCCCTTTCAAGATGAAGTTTTGTTTAGCTTTCAAACTCGCATACTTGTACATTTACTGTTCTTATGCCAGTTTGTGCATTGTCTTATGATGCTGATGCATGTAACTAGGATCAACGTTGATCCATTGAGCAACTCAAAGTAAGTGGGTGAGCATATTTACATTCTAGAGGACATCTTTTATCACATTATATTCATTTTTCAGTTGATAGGATAATTGGCGCTCTTGTCCCAACATCCCTCTTTGTTTATAGGGTTCATAGACTGATAAAATAGCTCTTTAGTGATATTCATTTCAGTTGTAAATGTTTCATATATGAGGTTTAACTTTGCCTAAGTATTACATTAAAGTTATCTCTTGTGTTTAGGTCTTCCACTTTGTAAGCAAGGTCAAAGGTCCGCTCGACACCAACAATGGTCTTCGAGTGTCAACTACACTAGGCTTTAGGATTGGGGCATGACATTAGGATTTGTGAAATTATAAGGATTGAAGCTATGAATTTTAATATACATTCTTTAAATTATAAAAATGAAATGTTTACAGATTTTAAAACTACACGAAGAGTACTCCAAATAAACATATGTTTTTTAAAAAGATGTTGGACACCTCAAATAGTAAGGATTTTATATAAAATAGGATGAAGGGAGTATAAATAATGTATCCATAACCTAATAAAACTGATTTGATTTTTTAATGAAAAAAATGCAGAATTCTTAAAAATAAAATGATAGCATCACCTCTAACGCCATAATGCCATAAGTGCTCTTTTCAAGGCCAAATGACACTAGTTGTGATTTTGTACAGCTTCTTCCCACATTATGATTTTAATTAACTCGGCTAGATACTGTAAAAATTTTAAAATAAAAATACATATTTGAAATTACACCAAAAATATTGCAAGTCAGTATAGCGAATAATTCAAATATTTTGATTTTTATTTGGGAGAAAAGTATACTCAACAAAAATGTTATTTGACTCCCAAATAGTAACACGCCCAAATTAAAATGAGAAGAAGAATTATATAATTTTTACATTGCCCCTTATGAATACAATTTTCATGCTTTTTCAATATAACTACTTATTGGAAGTGTGTGTGTGAATATATATATATTATATATTATATATATATATATATATATATATATCTATTATATATATTATATATATATATATTGCATTCTATTGTTAATTATTCGTTGGTGGATATTATTGTCTTAACCATTGGGCAGTTACTTGGAGCATTAGTCCATTTGGAGTAAGTGCTGAATGCTGATGTTAGTGGTTGTTACTCTTGCAGCAAGTAATGTCATCTTAGCCATTAGTTCACCATAATATTTCTCCATTATCACTCTTTATTCCGTATTATTCTTTGTAACATATGTAACTCCTAAGACCATTATTTTCACTATTTACTACCTCCATTATCTTATTATTGATTGCTAGGAAGAATTCTTGTATTATAAATAGTGGTGGTCTTCATTTGGTTCTGTACGCACAATACACAAGAGAAAATATAGAGTGAAAGAGTTAGTCAAAATAAAAAGAGAGTTCGTATTAGTTGAAGAGTGGTGTTCTTTTTTGGAGCTTTAGACTAAACTCTTGTATAGTGTTGTTCAGTTATATACTTTATGAAGGTTGTTGTATCCTGGAGGGGACAATTCAAAAAAGACTATTCATGGACCGGTCAAAACATTTGTTGTAGTGGGCTTTAATCTCCTTAAAGAGAGCGAGATATCCGCGCCTCATCTGAAGAGACTTATTTCTTCATATTATTTAGAGACTTATTTATTCATATTATTTTTCATTTTAATCATGTACTTTTGTTACATTTTAAGTTTTTCACTAACAATATTAAGGATATTCAACATGGCTACAATTGAAAAAACTGCGGATGTCAAGATGGGAGACCTGAACAAACCATTTCGGTTCAATGGTAATCATTTTAAGAGATGGAAGGGTAAAGTACTTTTATACATAGGTCTTCTCAATGATTCTTATGTGTTAACCTAGAAGAATACTAATAAAGAAGACATCACCTCTATGAGTGATGATGAAACTCTCTCATCTAGAGAAAGTGTAAAACTACGATGGAGATTCTTATAAGTGTCGATATTATATTTTTAAGTGTCTATATGATAATTTTTATGATTATTAAGATAGAACTTACTCTAGTTCAAAGAAAATTTGGAAGGCATTGCAGAGTATGTATGATATCGAAGATGCTCGAGCTTAAAAATATACAGATAGTTGATTTTTTCATTTTAAAATGGTGGACAACAAATCGATGGTAGACCAAGCTCAAGACTTTATCATGATTGTTAGATAGCTTAGGTCCAAAGAGGTTAAAATTGGAGATAGCCTTATTGTTTGTGGTATAGTAGATAAACTTCCACCTTCTTTGAAGAAATTCCAAAAAACAATGCGCCACAAACGAAAGGAAACTTCTCGTGAAATCTTGATAAGTAAAATCAGCATGGAAGTAGAAGCAAGGGGAAAATGATGCACTTTTACAAACAGAAGATAATAGCATCACAACGAATGTATATTTAATTAGATCGAATAATGTTATTCCTGAAACTCACAAAAATACTTATTTGAAGCCTAAGAACAAAAAATTCAAGAAAAGAAATGGTAGACCTGCCAATAAAAATAATGGTGAAAATAATATAGCACAAAATCACCAAGTTCGAGAAAAGGGAGCATGTTTTGTTTGTGGCAAGAGTGACATATTTATCAATTTTGTAGATTCCAGAAACGTTGTCCTAACCTTCATCAAACATTACCAAAAAACCTTTTGTTGCGGTGATTACTGACATAAATAGTGTTGAGAATGTTGATGGATGGTGGGCTGATCCTGGTGCAAACCATCATGTTTGTTATGACAAAGACTGGTTTAATATATATACTCATTTTGAGGAGGCCAAAACCATCATTATTTGTGATGCTCACAGTACTCAAGTGCTTGGTAAGGGAGATGTCGAATTGTGTTTTACTTATGGAAGGATATTAACTTTGAAAGATGTACTTGATACTCCTTCTATGAGAAAAAATTGATGTTTAGTTTTCTTCTAAATAAAGCAGGCTTTAAACAGATTACTGAATCTGATCAATATGTAATAATGAATAAGGGTATTTTTATGGGTAAGGGGTATGCATGTGATTGGACGTTTAAGTTGAATGCAGAGATGAATAAAACATCTACTTTTGTTTATATGCTTTCTTCTACCAATTTTTGGCATGCTCGTTTGTCATATTAATGATAGTTATGTTGGAATCATGAGTAGTTTAAGATTGATCCCAATGGTTAAAAAGAATTTCGAAAAGTATGAGGCTTGTAGTAAAGTCAAGATCACTAAAAGGCCTCGTTTTCAAGTTGAAAGAAAAATTGATTTGTTCGAATAAGTTCATACTGATATGTGTGAACTTTGTAGAATTCTAACTCGTAGAGGTAATAGATATTTTATCACTTTCATTGATGATTTTTCTAAGTTTACATATATTTACTTGATGAAAAATAAAAGTGATGCTTTTGAGAATTTTAAAAATTTTCTACATGATGTACAAAATTAGTTTGGAAGAAAAATAAAAAGAATTATAAGTGATATAGATCGTGAATATGAATCAAATGAGATTAATTCTTTTGTAAGATCATTGGGAAAAATTCATCAAACTACTCATCCTTACTCTACTTCATCTAATGGAGTAGCATAAAGGAAAAATCGAACTTTGGTTGAATTGACTAATGTCATGCTTATTTAATCACATACATCTTTGAATTTTTGAGGTGAAGCTATTTTAACTGCTTGTTATCTATTGAATTGTGTGTCTCATAAAAATTCAAAACTGATACCTTTTTAATTGTGGAAAGGTTACAAGTCAAGTTTGGGATATCTTAGAGTTTGGGATTTTCTAGCCTTTGTGAGGCTAATGGATCCGAAGATTACAAAGTTAGGTAAGAAAGTTACAACTTGTGCTTTTCTTAGTTATACTTGAAAAAGTACAACCTATAGATTTTTAATCTTCAAGATAATATTGCAAAATAATCTGGTTATGCTATCTTTTATGAAAATAAATTTCCATTTTATTCTAAAATAGTGGAGGTCAAAGGATTGAATAAAATATTTTCACTACCTAGTTCTTCTACTTCAACTTTGAAAAATAAAGAAGTTAATTATTTTGAGTTACGAAGAAGTAAAAGAGCTAGAGTAGAAAAATATTTTGGTCCTTATTTTTATGTGTTTAATGTTGATGATGACCCTCTCACTTTGAAAAATGCATTATCTTCACATGATTCTATATTTTGGAAAGAGGCTGTCAATGATGAAATGGAATCTCTAATTCAAATAAAACTTGGCAGTTAGTTGATTTACCACCGGGTTATAAAATTATTGGTTGTAAATGGGTCTTACGAAAAAATTTAAAAAGGATGGATCTATTGATAAATATAAAGTTAGGCTAGTTGCAAAAGGTTTTAAACAACTAGAAGACCTAGAATTTTTTGATATTTTTGGTCGAGTAACAAGAATTACATCCATAAGACTTTTAATTGTTATGGATACAATTTTTTATTTCCGAATTTATCAAATTGATGTAAAAAGTGATTTTCTAAATTGAGACCTAAATGACGAAATTTATGTGTATCAACCCGAGAGTTTCATTGAAGCAGGCCAGGAAACCAAAGTATGTAAACTTACTAAAAACCTATATGGCTTAGAACATGCACCAAACCAATGACATGAAAACTTTGATTCCTGCATGATTGAGAATGGTTTTAAAACATATGAGTGTGATAAGTGTATATATCATAAGTCTTGGAATAATTCACATGTGATTATTTGTCTACATGTTGATGATTTATTGATCTTTAACTCTAACATGAATATTATTGATGAAGCTAAGAATATTCTTAGAAGTCATTTTGATATGAAAGATCTTGGTGAGGAAAATTTTATTCTTGGAATAAAAATAACAAGAACATGTGAGAAAATTTTCCTTGACCAGTCACATTATGTTGAGAATATTTTGAAAAATATAACTTTCATGATTACAAGAATGTTGCTACTCCTTTTTATTCAAGTGTTCACTTATTTCTTTTTCAAAGTGAAAATGATGTCATAAATCATAAGGGATATGCTAGTATAATCAAAAGTTTGAGATAGGTGATTGATTGCACTAGGCAGGATATTGCATATGCAGTATGAGTACTTGAAAGGTTTACAAGCAAGCCGAGTATTGAACATTGACATGTTTTAACAAGAATTATGAGATATTTAATTGGAACGAAAAATTATTGTTTGTTCTTTAAAAATATCATCCTGTACTTGATTGCTTTTTGTGATGCAAATTGGAACACTTTATCGGGTGATTCTTGTTCTACTACTGGTTATGTCTTTACTTTAGGTAGTGGTTCTGTTTGTTGGAAATCAAAAACAAATAATAATTTCTAACTCTAGCATGAAGGCTTAACTAATTGCGTTAGCTTCAGCTAGTGAGGAATCGAATTGGCTAGGTGATTTGTTGTTACAAATTCCATATTTTTAAAAATCAATTCCTCCTATTTTAATTCATTGTGATAGCACTACTGCAATTGGTAGAGTTTAAAACCATTATTACAATGGTGTTTCCAAACCTATAAGGAGAAAACACAGTAATGTAATATCGTATATGACAAATTGTACCGTTAATGTTGATTATGTCAAATCTTGTGATAATCTTGCAGATCCTCTTTCTAAGGCCTTAATAAGAGAAAACGTCTAGAGCACATAGAGGGGGATGGAATTGAAGTCTATAAATCCTTGAGTCATATATGAGGAAGCCCAACCTAGGGCTTGAGATCTTATAACAAGGTTCAAAGGGAAAAACTAATCATATGATGACTTGTCGTGAAAAATGCACTATCTTTTTATTCCTCTATTTGATGTGAGTGCATGGTTTCCTCTAGTTTGTGAAGGTTGAGTTGATAAAACTATTAATGAATATATGTAGCCCGTATGGGTGGAGTGTTAACTTTACAAGAGTACTCTCGACAGATTTCACCTATGTGATATAAAGATGTAGGTCGCTCCCTATGAGAATGGGGCTTATTATCAAATGTGCTCATGAAATCGAGATAGAACATACCATAACGTACTAGCTTTAAAGCTCATGTCAACACCTTGATTATTATGTGTGACAAGTGATACTTTATTTCCCTTAAGCAGTCATAGTTCAAGATTGAGACCACTACGACTCTGGAGTAAAAGTTACTCTTTCACTAAGTGGAAGTTCAATGCAGAGCACACCTTCATTATGCATGGTAGTCTTCCTTTAGCTGATATACTCTCTTTTCAAACATTATAATGAGTGGGGGATTGTTGGTTGTAGTATTTTAATATTAGTGTTTTAATACTTTAATTTGCTTTGAAAAAATGTTTGGAGACAAAGTATTGCATTCTATTATTAATTGTCCGTTGGTGATGCTTATTGTCTTAACCATTCGGCAGTTACCTTGAGCATTACTCCATTTGGAGTAAGTGTTGAATGCTGATGTTACTGGGTGTTACTCTTACCGCAAGTAATGTCATCTTAGCCATTAGTTCTCCATATTATTTCTAAATTATCACTCTTTATTCCCCGTTATTCTTTGTATTATATGTAACTCCTATGGTCATTATGTTCACTCTTTACTACCTCCATTATCTTTCTATTCATTTCTAGAAGACTTCTTGTAGTATAAAAAGTGGTGATGTTCATTTGGTTTTGTACACACAGTACATAAGAGAAAACATAGAGTGAAAGAGTTAGTCAAAATAAATATAGAGTTCTTATTAGTTGAAAATAGGTGTTCTTTTTGTGGAGCTTTGGACACAACTCTTATCTAGAGTTGTTGAATTATAATTTCTGAAGGTTGTTGTATTCTGGAGGACAAAATTCAAAGAGGCAACACACCTAAAATCATATTGTATATTCGACAAACATCCCCTTTTTCTTTTGACATCTTCCTCGTTATGCACTTTTGCAAACTGTTAAAAAATATTTAAGATAAATTAATCAACTTTCATTAAAAAAACATAAAAGTAAAGAAATTTCTCATGTAATGAATTAAAAATAAAAATTCATTACATGACAAATTTCTTTATTTTTAATGCATTTTTTCTATGAAATCTTATTAATGTTTAATTTTTAAAAAAAGTTTGCGACAAATGAATAACGAGTAAGATATCAAAAGAAAAATGGGTAATTTGTCTAGAATGCAATATATATTTAGGTATTGCCCCCTTGTAGAAAATCAGGTATATATTTTTTTCCACTTAAAATATTTTTAATTGTTAGTTATAGTGATGAATATTGTTTTTAGCTTCCACCAAGTAAGTTTTATTGAAAAAGCATAAAAATCGTATTCATAAAGTGGAAATAATAAAGTTATATACTTCTTATGCCTCTTTTTACAGTGAATGAGTTACTATTTGGAAAGTCAAATAATATTTTCTTTTAACTAAAGTTTTCACTCAAAATTTTTAAATCATTTACCATATTGACTTGCAATATTTTTCATGTAATTTTAAATAATATATTTTTATTTTTAAAAAATTTGAACGATTTGTACCTCAGATAATTAAAACCATAATGTGACAAGAGGTAGTACAAAAAAAAAACTACTTTTATATGGCCTTGACAAGAGTACTTATGCACTACGATGGTAGAGGTTGATCTATCATTTCAATTTTACGGATTCTGAATTCTAAAAGCAAACAAATTAGCATATAAAGTTACGGATACATTGTGTGTACTCCCTCCACACTATTTTATGTTAAAGTGTTAATGTATTTGGTGTCCAACAATATTTTATGAGACAAATCTCGATTCATTAGCAATGTTTATTGGAGTACTTTTCCTGTACTATTTAAATCTATAAACATTTCATTTTTATAAATTTAAAAATTTTATATCCAAATTCATAGTTTCAAGCCTAACAATTTCACATATTATGAGTAAATTTTCAAATATGAGTACAAAAT
>JAKWJD010000586.1:0-57791 GCA_027705065.1 Solanum peruvianum
AAGTTGTCATACATGCTGAAGTACAGATACCATATCTTAGAATTTTTCAAGAGGTAGATCTAAGCGATGTTAAATAGGTAAAAATGCGGTCTGAGAATTTGGCATTAATTGACGGAACAAGAATTAACGTTGTCTATCATGGTCAACTCTATCAAAATAGAATGGTAATAGTTTTCAACAAGAATGTCATACCTTGACAATTCTCACCCGAATTGATTTTGAAATGGATATTCCCAAATCAAAATGAAGAAAATGGTAAATTTTCACCAAACTGACAATGTTAAAATGTAGTCTCTCGGGTGTTGACAGGAGGAGCAATCATATTGGCATAAATGGACGGGGAAAATTGGCCCAAATCTATCAATTTAGATGTTGCGAAGAGATACTACATCTAAGGTTGTTTCATGCTCTTTCTTTTGTAATTTGGAACTACGTTAGACCTGATTTCCATTTCAGAGGAGATAAGTAGGTGATCCTATGGATTTTAATCTAATCCTAACAAAATTATCATTATCCCTTGATCATGAAAGTGGGCAAAAAATTTTAGAGTCCCAAAAATTCTATCAAAGAGTATTTCCATAAAAATCAAGACTATGTCTCTCAAAAATTCATAAAAATCAAGCTAAAATCTATAAAAACATATCAGAATAACAGAAGTTTTATAAATGACAGAAATCTTTTGAATGATTTTCCAAAATATTATAATGCGTATCAGAATCTGAAGGACCTTTCCTTGTAAAGTCTCAAATTGTGCCATGCTCAAAGGTTCAACAAAATTTTATACAACCTAAATAATTTTATGCTTTCAAAAACTTTTTCAAACTTCATTTTTTCTATTTACACTTTTCGACATAACAAATTCCTGGAGAAGTTCTGGATGTCAGGTCAAATAGAGCACATCGATCAAAGTAGATCAACCTCCCCTATTTATAAACTGACAATTTTTCTTTGAATGAAAAAAATACAAGTTCATATACAAGAATTGATTTCAACATCACTTGAAGAATCAAGCTACCTTATACACAACCCGATAATCACCACAAGTGGCACACTATCCTTCATATAAGACGAAAGGTCAAGTTACATTATTTTGAGCTAAATAATCACAAAAAAGCATATATCCCCTCCAATAAGATTAGGATCAAGATACTCTATATTACAATTGATAATAATGGCAATCGATCCTTCTAACACAAGGCGGAGGTCTAAACTACTTAATGCTCTCAACTATCATATCGTGCCCAAAAAATTCATGAGTCCGAGATTGAATATGCCCCAGAATTGCATGTGCCCGAAGATTGCATTGCGCCCAAAAACTGTGTGTGCTAAAGAATCGCATTTTGCCCGGATATTGCATTGCGCCTAAGTTTGCATTGTGCTCGAGATCGCATGTTCCCGAGAATTACATGCGCTTGAGATTTGCATCAACCTAGAAATTATATTGTGTCTGCCTAAGATTGCATTGTGCTCATGATAGAATGTGCCAGAGAACTGCATGTTCTTGAGAATTTCACATGCCCGAGAAATTCATATCGCCGAAGAATGCATTAAGCCCGAGATATACATGAGAAAAGATATTGCATTTGCCCCAAGAATAAGTGAGATCGAGATATTATATGTGCCTAGATATTGCATTGTGCCCAGAACTTCACGCACCCAAGAGTTGCATCTACATTGAGCTCGAAAATTATATTGAGCCCGAGAACTATTGGATCTATTGTTGATTCAAGTCACATGGAGCTCAAAAAGGAATACATCTACAAGGAGTTTCTATCGAATCAAGTCACAAGTATCACTAAATTTCTGAAGTACATCAGAACACATACACTCTCTTTACTCACTATTTATATTTTGAAGGCTTCGTCGTCCAGAGACATTATATTTCATATCCTGCAGACATCATTTCATGGCCTAAAGATTTAATTTTGTTTATCATGATTCGAATGTGTCATAATTGAAGACATCATCTTCATAGTTTTAAGGCAAATATCGAAATTCTATCATGTTTACAATTTCTGTTTACTTGATATATATTCCCAAATCACTTTGTTTAGTGACATTACAAGCTACACGTTAGCATAGGCTGGTATATTATAGACAAGGTCAATGGCCCTTTCAGATATGACTACTGACTAATATAGATCGCAATAAAGGTCTTCTCAACTCTTTTCTACTCGTACGATCTCTTCTCTTACAATCCTTTGAGTTATTCATTCCACCTCGCTGCTCTAATCTTATCCATTCAAGCCGTTATCGTTTACATTCGAATCTTGTACCGTTATTTCAGTTTTAAGAGCTTCATTTATTCCTAAATCTAGAATACAAACTACATGTTGATTCTCGTAATAACGAAGTTATGTAGGCGAATTAATATTAAAGTCTACGACATATACTTTTAAACTCTATATAATTTTAATTGATCCCACCGACACCTTTTGTTGGTCCGATAAAATCAGTTACTCGGTCAACATTGCTTACCCGGCAATTCATCATTCATTACCAAGCAACCAAAGAGCAGTTGTTGACACCCAATTTTGACCGACTTAGAGACATTCCTGAATTGCTATTTGATTGAATATTTATTGCAAAATCTTTTCTTCATTTTACGGGTTCAAAATTGAAAGTAATTTTATGTAATTATTTTACTTATCAAAATAATAATTATACTTATCAGCTGTCAAAACTTTGAAAACATTATTTTAGTTATCGGTTTAAGGCTTAAAAAGTATGTTTATATAAAAAAATATTATTTGTGTAGTACATTATTAATTCAATAGCAGTTCAATTGATCTTCCCTTAAATCATTTAAATTCTAATCCTTTTTATCCAATTTGATTTCAATTCTAGCCTCCTCAAGTTAGATTTCATTTCAAATCTAGCCAAATTCCATACAAGTCATTTCAATTATAGCCATATTTGATCCCCATAAAAAGTTTCCATCTTTCAATCTCACTCGTTCCTCTATCCGATCAGCCCCAACCTTTAATCATGATCGTCCATCAAATTCCATTCAATGTCAAAGATCGATCAACACTTCATCTTTTTATTTAAATCCCAAAAGACCAACCCTAACTTGTTTCACCTCATTTCTCCTCTCTCTTTGAGATAGCAACCGCACCCCTTGGATTTTTTCTTGACGCCGCTGCTCTCCTCTATCAATGAGAGCCGGTGAGAGCTCCACCGCCAAAACTCGAGCCCCTTTCTTCTCCCTCTCCTCGTGAATCGATGAGAACCATCAAGGCAACCACCGACGAGAAGAGATTTTTCGGGAAGACTCTTCCTCATTTTCTTGAAATCGGCAAATCCCGTCTTTTGCCATGCTACTGGCAAGAACGATCCAGCAAACACCAAAGGAGCCCTCACGCACAAAGACATAGCAACCGATAAAATACCTTAACATCAAGTACAACTTTTTGAGAGACATAGTTGCAACTGGAAAAATAAATTTGTAATACATTCCTTCTCGTGAAATGATAGTTGATCCTTTACAAACGCAATATCAAGAGACTTATATGAGAAACATGTTAAAGCTATAGGTTTACGTATAATATGATAATATTTATGTACTGTAATCTAACTCGATATTATAATAATTTCATCAATATATGACTATTTTGAATTTATAATGCATGTGATATTGATTTTAGAAATAAAGTAAGCTGAGCAAGTCAGAAGATTGACTCTCTCACACTAGCAATCGCCTCTTACGTCGAGGAACATAGAGAGAAGTGTTTGACCACCATGTTATGACTTGTTTTGTTATCAAGATTAGAGTCTCTCTAAGAAGATGAATTTGAGGATCATTGAAAAGAAAATATCTAGTTAGGCATCTACAGATGTGCAAACCAAGATTTGTACGATGTTTGGATGATTAAAAGAATGAGACACACACCAATATAAGATGAGAACATCGTAGCACGTGTTTCATACCACGTGTATTAAGTGATCAATGGACTAATGAAAGAATGGTTCACTGCTTCTTCATTGCATGAGATCCCAAAAAGTGAAATTAACTTTTCATTGGAGTAGCCATGAGTGATTCAACAATGCATCGTATGCATAGGAAAGCAATTGATATAGAACCAAAAGATTCGAGTAGACAGGGAAGAGGATTGAAAATGAATAATATAACTTGTATACTCAAGTCACTATTACATTTGAATGTTATTGTGTATATAAAATTAAACATGAACTCGAATTTATTTTTCTAAGAGGATGAGGGATCGAATAAGTAACTAGTGAAGTAGTGAAAGAAGTATGAGGCATTGTGAGTAATAATGCCCTCATATTAGCTGTGAATTATTTCCATATGCCATAAATTCTTGTGCGAAACATGAAAAATCTAATAGATAAGCTTGATACTCACCGACTGCACGAACTGTTTATCATATGAAATGGGTGGCTTGGATTCTACAAGACAATTGGAATCTCCATTAATGGGACCCAAATTAAAACTAACATGCGCCTAACGTTTAGGATAATGTGCTTAAAGATTATTAAGTAATTAAGGAGTCACATTCTATTAAAAAAATTAAAATCTTTGACTAGGCAGCAAAATTCCCCTCCAAATAAAAGAATAATTTCAGGCTTCCAAGGCAGCGATGCAAAAAAATAAATAATCAAAATAAAAAAAACGTTTGCGAGGGCAGCTATTCCCTGAGAATTAATTTTTTAAAAAAATCTATGAAACCTGCCATAGTAGCGATATTAGGGGGAAAGGAGAGATGTAACATTTTGAAGAAAATGCTGCTTGGGCAGTATATTTTTAATTTAAGGGAGGAAAGGAAACGACCTTCTTATGTGTCAGAGAAAAATCGCTTTGACAGTAGCCCTTTTGGTTTAAAAAAAACATGATGATTTGAAATTTTTGATAACTTTTTTTTATCCTTTTAACTCCGAACTTCGATAAAAAGTTAGAAAGTGAAAGTTAGTCATTAACTAAGAAGGGAAGTTAAAATTTATAACGAATATCTATTTTTTATAAATGGCTCGTCATTTGTAAAGTTGATAGAACTAATAAATTCGTGGAGACATGAAAAATGAATTTGCTGAGGTGTTAGAGGATTTGTCAATCATGCAATGTTACTTGATCCTTTTCAAAGTCATGGGTTTTTTTAAATCGCATACATGAAGGATCATGTTTATTGTGATGAATTTAAGCTTGAATATTTGGTGTACATATCATGGAGAGATTGTCGAGGTGAATAATATATTTTATAACTTGATCGTGGGCAACTGAGTAATAGGTCCCTATATGAAAATAATGTTCAATATAATAGCGCACATGAAATTGTCCTTGATATTTTTGAAGTATACTATAGGATGGAACCTGAACAATATTTAAGGAAACTTTAATGAAGAAGCAATGTACTTCTATAAACAATTAAAAGTGGCTAGTCATCCATAAAAGAGGAAACTAAAATATATATACTATAAAATATATATATATTATTATAGTATATAATATTTTAGTTTCCTCTTTATGGATGACTGGCCACTTTTAATTGTTTATATATATATATAGATAATATATATATATATCTATATATCGTATATATACCTATATATAATAGATATATATAGATATATAGAATATACATATATATATATTATATTATATAATCTATATACATTATACTATATATATATATATCGATATATATCTAATCTTATATCTATATATATGAGAGGAGAGACGGAGAGAGAGAGAGGGCATTGACTAATAAAAAATTTCTGACAAAAAAACCTTAATGATACCACTACAATATATAAATATACTGCTTAAGTATATTTTAAGACGATATTATCAGCCTTAATGATAACAATACAATGCATGACACTGATTTTAAGAAAAAATTATCAGCCTTAATGAAGTTGTAGGGGTGAGGGTATCGACCTTAATTTTTTTTTAGAGAGAATGGTTATTTCATGAATTACTTTGGATTGGGGTATGAGCATATAGTTATTTTGAGTTTTATGACCAATTTATATAATTTTTTTCTTAGAAAGACTAATTTTAAAAGCTAAATCAAATGAGACCTAAATCAACTAGTAGTATTTCAATTGGTTAATTTGAATACCCATATATTAATTTTAACCAAATAGGTGCTATCATTCACTCATTTCATTCTTGTTGCGAATGAATTGACGAATCTCATAATTATAAGTTAAATTTAAGAAAATAAACGTAGATCTCTATCTTTTGGAGGTTTTCATACATTCACTCGTGAAGCTTAGCCTCATTGTACAAAAATACATAATTTTTTTAATGATTTCATAGTAATCTTACACTGTAAAAGAAATAGAAGATGTAATTTATTAAGAATATCTGGCCTTCAAAAATCAAAGCAAATCATAAGACCATAGAACCTCAGCGCGATCAACTGGTTCTGCAAAGATTTAATAGGTGTTCGTCCCTCCTAACATCAAAAAACACACGAACAAAGTAGTAAGATGTTAAATTTATTTCTTATTGTACACGTAATGTGATAAATATTAAACTGATAGTGTCCAAAGTATGAATTAAAACTTTGAAGTTGGTTCTTCTAAATAAATAAAATACAACAAGAAATATCATTATGTTCATACTGCATACAATGGCCTGTCCTTAACGCCATTTTAATCTAAGGTAAATATTATTCATCGATACTTTTTTTCTATCGAGAACATATTTGTAAGTTTTGTCCCCCTTTTTGTTCTGCAAAAGTATAGACTTGGACAAAATGCAAAGAAATAAATGTAGCAGAACAAAATAGATAAAATATTTGTTTAAGTTTGGATGATTTTGAAAACTCAATTGAAAGCTAAAACAGGAACAAAGTGGACATAAACTTCATTCCTTAAATTTGTATTATAATGCTTGATAATTGTATTGAAAGTTATATTTAACATACAAATTGTCTAACAGAGCTCGTAATATACATACAACTCCATGAGGCAAGGTGTGTACCAAGGAGATTCCTAACAAGGAGCTGAAATTATATGCATATTAGTTTTACAATATATTCTCAGCCATGAACTACAAAGAGTATTACATAAATTATAGTTCACAATATATTCTCAACCATGAACAACAAAGAGTATTACATAAATTAAGTTTACAATATATTCTCAACCATGAACAACAAAGAGTATACATAATTATAGTTTACAATATTATATATATATATATATATTATATATTTATATATATATATATATATATATATAAAAAGTATTAATTAGAAATGAGGAGTATTATATAAATTATAGTTTAGAATAATTTTAAATTTGAATAAATATTATCTTTAAAAACCGATCTTAATTAAATAAATTGTCCTATTTTCCTTCATTGAAATATATTTGTATAGTAAGTACTGTTATTTTCACCTGGTATAAATAAATATTGGAATCGTAAATTATTAAAAAAATTAATTTTCTCATTATGCGAACTTACTTTATTATAGGACATCATTAGATTAAATATTGAAATTAATATTTTTTTATATTTTACGTCAAAAAATAATGTTTATGTCTTATAAAAAAAATGTTACATAAATAAAAAAAAAAAAAAAGGAAAAAGGGTCAAAAAATTCCCCTCAAATTGTTTGATTTTGCCCTTGCCGTTAAATGAAACTAAATTTACCCTTACCGGTACTAATTTTAAATATATATCCCCTCATTTGATCAAATTAACCAATTTTTATTAAATTACACAATTTTAATTCGACCACACATGACCCAATAATATAAACTATTTTTGTTCTATCTTGTTAATCATCTAAATCTTTAAACTTGGGTTCCTTTTCAAAAACAACCCGTAAACAATCGATTTGAAAACACCCATCAAACAATTAGCAAAATCCACGAAACTCCAGCAAAGAGCGACCACCGCCAATCACCTCCCTTTTCCCCTCTTATGTTTTATTGTGTATGTGTTTTGGCTCCAACTCCTGTGAAGAACGACCATCAATTCAAGCGAGGTTCTGCAAATCACCAGCCACCACAACCTCTCTACCAATGCCAAAATCAGCAAACCTATTTCTCGAACCAATTAACAACACCAACAAGCTTCACGATCGAGCTTCATCCCATTTTTCGGTGACCCTCTGTTTGCTTTACATTCTTACATTTTAATTATGATTGATTTTTCTTTACATTTTCATTCTTTTCACTTTGTTTCAGATTTGGTTAGAAAGTTCAAGCTCTAATAATTTTTCATTTTTTATATTCCTTGTTCAAGTTTGTTATTGATTGTATGCTATTAAATTTTGTTATGGATTGTTTTATTTTTTGGTTTGATATTATTGTTTTTGGCACTGTTCAGCTGGGTTAGAATATTTCCGGGCAGCTTTTTGCTTTAATTTTGCTACATTTTATTTTTCAAATATGTAAAAATTTCAGTAATAATATGTTCGCTAATCTCAATATCAAAAGAGAATAAGAGTTTGTAAAGTATGAACTCCATCTATGTCTGCATTTCTATCAGCGACTACATTTAAAAAAATAAAGATGAAGATGAACCGTTACGAAGATAAACAAAAATAAGTTATATTTAGGTTGGTCAGGTCGGGTTAAAATTGTATAATTTAAGTAAAATTGGTAATTTGAGTCAATTTGGGGCTTTCAGTCAAATGAGGGGTACATATGGTGAAATTAGTAACGGTAGGGGTAAATCTAACTTCATTTTAACGGAAAGGGCAAAGTCAAACAGTAAAACAAAATTGGGGTATTTTTAACCCTATTCCCTTAAAAAATTGTAAATATGATGATTTTTAAAGAATTAAAAAAAGTTGATAATGAATGAATATAATAGGCATTAAAAAAAGGAAAACTTTCGCATAATGCCACTTAAAATAATGATTACTCTCCATAGATATAGTTTGATAATTACAATTTATAGCTACATGTTATAGAGGAGAGAGGCGAGCGAGACTAGGAGAGAGAGAGGAGAGAGGCAAGAGAGGGGGAAAAGAGTGGGGAGAAAGGTGAATTGTATATGTATATTGGTTAGATAATTGTATATTATACATATGTATTTGTATATATGACAAGAGATAGGGAGAGGGAGGAGAGAGGCTAGCGAGATTGGTGAGAAGGAGGAGAGAGGCGAGCGAGATCGAGAAAGGAAGGAGAGAGGCAAGCGAGAGAGGACAGAGAGTGAGAGAGATGTGAATTGTATATGTATTAATTGTATATTATACATATACATTTGTATATAGGGCGATCGAGATTGGGAGAGGCGATCGAGAGAGGGAAGAGAGTGGGGAGGTGACTTGTATATGTATATAGGTTTATACATAGTATTTGTATACTCTGGTGAATTATACATACAAACATGACTAATTATACAAATTCGAAGTCAGCCCACGTAATTAATGTCTAATGTTAGTTATCAGTGATAATTATTGCAAACTATAGCTATGATGAGTAATTAAATATTATAAGTTTGCTCTGTTGCATAATTTTCCCTTGTTACACTGGGAATTACTTAGTGGACTGAGATTTGGGTCTGGAAATTGGATGAAAATGGGCTTTGAAAATTACTTGTCGATTTGACTTAAGAAAATAATCACATAAAATGCAATTTCGATTAACTTCAAGCAATAGTTGAATTCGGCCAAAACTAAAAGAAGATGAATTAATGTAATTACTTAATAAACTTTTTAATCTTAACAAAGATAAAATAATCAATTTAATTGTAAAAATTAACTCAAAAATATATACTATAAATTAGGTAAACTAAATAACCAAATATTTAAGTAAAACTAAAAAAAAAATTGAGACGGTTTTTGAATATTTATAAAATTTAGTGTGTATATATATATATAATATATATATATATAATATATATATATATATATATATATATAATATATTATTAGATATATATAAATTATCTTTAAAATTTAAAAATGAAAAAAAATACTTCAAATGATTTGAAAAGTATGTAATTTTATAAAGTCAGTTGTTTCAAATCTTTTGGAATTTAAGTAGCTTGATGAATAATTTATATTGTGAAGGTTCAACATTGGTTGTCAACAGTATTTACACGAAACGTATTTTCAATTTACAATTATGAAAATACATTATAACAACTATTCTTATATTCAAAATTAGTTAGGATCAATTACATGAATCTCTTATATTCATTTCACTAGATTTAAATGTGTCATCAATAATATTATTGCTTATATTATGCAGCTAATCGTGGACTTTATACATATTAACAAAATAAAACTAATGTATAGTTTATCACACACAGGGTTATCGTCTACTATTAAGACCAAAAGAAAAAAAATTAAGCTTGAGCAGTAATCAAATCACAATTAACCATTAGATAGTTTTCTTTAAGGTTTCATTCTCTTAGCATTATTATTAGTTTTAGTAACTTATATGTTGCATAACAAAGTGTATTTTCGAATTTTTTTTTTCCCACCAATTTATTAAGCATTACCTTAAGTGTAAATATTTAATTAAAAGTTAATTAATAAGTAAATTCTAAAAGATTTCGAAAATTTATTAAACTTATTAGCCAAAATGATGGTAAAAAACACATATTCGGTCTACTTTTCATAGATGTCTTGATTACTGTTGTTTTTTAAAACAAAAAATGGTTGTTACACCTGATAGTAAAAAAAAGTTATTTACTATTTAAACATTTCTTCACGAAATTTCTTTTCTACTCCGCTAATCAAGTGGATTATATATAGAACGTAATTTTTGAAGAAGAAAAAAATAATTTTGACATATAGCAAACATAAAAATCATATTTGTATGTTATAGTTATAGGTTGCATAATTGTGCTTCATATCAAACATAAATATATATATTTCGCTTTACATATACAAATAATAAGTTGTATAATTCGCTAAACATATACAACAGAAGCAGTTGTTGTAACGACCTGTTTAGTCGTTTGAGCAGCAGATTGTAATTCTGGGAAAACTGGCTGGGACGACGGGTGTCACGACGGACCGTCGTGGTCACGACGGCCCGTCGAGGAAGTTTCTTCCCATGACACTTAGAATTCTTCAATTTGGATATTAAAATCGACTCTCTGTAAATGTGACGGACCTGCAGGACGTGCCGTCACATCCACGACGAAACCGTCGTGAGGTTCCGTTGCAAAACACTTCAACTTTTGAGAATTTGGTGCAAGAAACGAGTTTCTGACCGTCATGACGGAGGTGCAGGACGGACCGTCACAGGGGTGACGGGCCGTCACAGCCCACCTGGAATTTGGGAGGTTGCGACGGCCATCGTGACGGACCGTCGCGGCACGACGGCCCGTCACAGGTTGCGCAAATCCCAGGCAGTTTAGGATTTCTCCCACACTTTGAAGGGTCGTTTTTGACTATTCTTCCTTAATTATAAAGATTGAGGGTTAACATTAATAAGTCTAATTACTTGGGGGTTAAAAGAGGTAACCTTAAGTTAATTAGGGGGTTTTATTGTCCTCTTTTATTCTTATTATAAGTTAATTAGGGTAAAAGAAAGAGGGTTTGAATAAAACAAAGAGAAAAACAGAAAGAGTGAGAAGGGGAGATCGAACGAGAGAGGAGAAACGAAGAGGAATAACAAAGCTTGGGAGATTTCTTGTTGATTCCAATTCTTCGGTGGAGGTAGGTTATGGTTTTCATGCTATTCGTAGTAGACTCTTAATAGCGAATGATATGTATTGGTAGTATTGTAAACCTGTCTATATGCTTAATTGTATGCTTGCATGAATATGATTATGTGATTTTGATAAAACAAGCATGATGAAAACTATTGAATCCCAAATCTTGAAAGAAACTTTAATCTACGATATTAATGATGATGCCTTGGTATAAAAGAAGGCTTGATGAATTAAAGTAATGGGATTGATGATGCCTGGTATAGAGAAGGCTTGATGAACGGATAGAATGAATTCGTGGAGTCGGAGTGTCACGTTCCGACACATAGTATTAGTGGATCGGAGTGTCACGTTCCGACACATAGTATTAGTGGATCGGAGTGTCACGTCCGACACATAGTATTAGTGGGACGGTGTCACGAACCGACACGTAGATATAGGGGATCGGAGTGTCACGTACCGACACATATAGGGGATCGGAGTGTCACGTTCCGACACATATAGGGGATCGGAGTGTCACGTTCCGACACATATAGGGGATCGGAGTGTCACGTACCGACACAAGAGGAAGAAAGATAATGAATCTTGAAAGATGATTATATACTCAACATAATGAACTTAATTCCCAAATGAGTATGGTATTGAGGCTTGAGCCCTCATGGATGAACTTGATGGTATTTATTGACGATTATAATACTTGTTGTTGCTACATGTTAAGTTTATAGTTGATTTATAATATTACTTGATATATATTATCTTCTATTTTGAGTTAGCCGATGATATCTACTCAGTACGTGTGGTTGTACTGACCCCCTACTTTTATGTTTTTCCTCTTTGTTATTTGTGTAATGCAGCAAACGTTCCGTCAACTTCAACTCAGCAGTAAATCAAGCCAATCTTCGTCACACCGGATCTTCAGGGTGAGCTAATGCTTCTAGCTTGGACTGGATCTTCTTCTTCAAGTCTTGATGCCTTGAACTTCCGGCATGGACGAGCTTTGTAGTTGTTTTAGCTTCTTAGACAGTTTTAGTTTAGCAATTTGAGATAGATGTTCTTGTGATGATGACTTCCAGATTTTGGGGATAGTAATAATAGTTTTGAATTGTTTTATTTATGAGTTTAAGTCTTCCGCATTACTTTTGTTGATCTTGTATTAAAATGTTAAGGTTTAGATTGGTTGGTTCGCTCACATAGGAGGGTGAATGTGGGTGCCAGTCGCGGCCCCGATTTAGGTCGTGACAGTTGTACAATTTGTTATACATATACAAAAGAAAGTAGTTGTACAATCTACTTTGGTATACATATACACCAATCAATTATATAGTATGTGTTTGTATAAAGAGAAAAAAAGAGAATTGAACAGGGGAAGATTGTATTTGTATAATCATAAGTGTATAGGACGAAAATATATGCATTTGTATTTGTATATACATTTTTCTATCGCTTTATACAAACAAAACACAATGTATACATTTGTGATTTTATAAAGTGAGATAGGCGAGTGAGAATGAAGATCGATATGGGAGAGTGACGAGCGAGATCTGGGATACGGGAGAGAGGAAAACAAAACTATATATATATATATATATATATATATATATATATATATAGATATATATATATATATATTATATATATATTATATATTCAATATATATAATTTTCTCTTGATTTATACAAACACGAATGCATTTATACATTTGTGTTTGTAAAAAAGCGAGCGAGACGAGCGAGATTGTCACCAAAACGAGAGTGACGAGCAAGATTCCACTAAGGAGAGAGGTGAAAATGACAATATGTAACGACCTGTTTAGTCGTTTTGAGCAGCAGACTTTAATTCTGGAAAAACTGGCTGAGACGACGGACACCACGACGGACCGTCATGGGCACGACGGACCGTCGAGGGTGTCTCGTTCCAAAACACTTAGGAATTCTGAAATCTGAGTACAGAAATCGATTCTCTGAACGTCGTGACGGAAGTGCAGGACGGACCGTCACATGTGTGACGGACCGTCACAGACTCCTTAGTGGAAAATGGAGTTTCTGGTCTTTACGACGACCTGCATGACGGACCGTCGCATTCACGACGGGCCGTCACAGGTTGCGTAATCCCAGTCAGAGTCGGATTTCTGTACACGTTTTAAGGGACGTTTGGACTATTCCTTCCTTAATTATAAAGTTAGAGAGATAATATTAATAAGTCTAATTACTGGGGTTTAAAAGAGGTAACCTTAAGTAAATTAGTGGGTTATTATTATCATCTTTTATACTTAATTATATACTAATTAGGGTGGTAAGAAAGAGGGTTGGAATAAAAAAAGAGAAAGAAACAAGAGAGAGAGAAGAGAACGAATCAAGAGGAGGAAAAACGCAGCTTTGAGGATTAGCTTATTTGATCAATTCTTCGGTAGAGGTAGGTTATGGTTTTCATGCTATTCGTAGTAGACTCTTAATAGCGCATGATATGTATTGGTAGTATTGTAAACCTGTCTATATGCTTATTGTATGCGTGCATGAATATGATTATGTGATTGTGATAAAATAAGCATGATGAAACTATTGAATCCCAAATCTTGAAAAGAAACTTTAATACGTTATTAATGATGATGCCTTGGTATAAAAGAAGACTTGATGAATTAAAGTAATGGGATTGATGATGCCTTGGTATAGAGAAGGCTTGATGAATTGATAGAATGAGATTAGTGGATCGGAGTGTCACGTACCGACACATAGTATTAGTGGGACGGGTGTCACGAACCGACACGTAGAATTAGGGGATCGGAGGGTCACGTACCGACACATATTATTAGGGGATCGGGTGTCACGAACCGACACATAGAATTAGGGGATCGGAGTGTCACGTACCGACACATATTATTAGGGGATCGGGTGTCACGAACCGACACGTAGAATTAGGGGATCGGAGTGTCACGTACCGACACATATTATTAGGGGATCGGGTGTCACGAACCGACACGTAATTTAGGGGATCGGAGTGTCACATTCCGACACATAGAATTAGGGGATCGGGTGTCACGAACCGACACGTAGATTTAGGGGATCGGGTGTCACGAACCGACACGTAGATTTAGGGGATCGGAGTGTCACGTACCGACACATAGTAGTAGGGGATCGGAGTGTCACGTACCGACATAAGAGGAAGAAAGATAATGAATCTTGAAAGATGATAAATATACTCAAGTTAATGAACCTAATTCCCAAATGAGTATGGTATTGAGGCTTGAGCCCTCAGGGATGAACTTGATGGTACTTATTAATGATATAGTACTTGTTGTTGCTACATGTTAAGCATCATAGTTCATTTTATAATATTACTTGATATATATTGTCTTCTATTTTGAGTTGGCCGATGATATCTACTCAGTACTTGTGGTTGTACTGACCCCCTACTTTTATGTTTTCTTCTTGTTATTTGTGGAGTGCAGCAAACGTGCCGTCGTCTTCAACTCAACAGTAACTCTAGCCAGTCTTCACTACAATCGGAAATTCAGGGTGAGCTAATGCGTCTAGCTTGGACTGGATCTTCTTCTTCAAGTCTGGATGCCTTGAACTTCCGGCATGGACTAGCTATTATTTGTTTTAGCTTCTTAGACATTTTTAATTTAGAAATTTGATCATAGATGTTCTTGTGGTGATGACTTCCAGATTTTGGGGATAATAATAATAGTTTTTGAATTGTTTTATTAATGAGTTTAAGTCTTCCGCATTATTTTCTGTTGATATACATTGAAATGTTAAGGGTTAGATTGGTTGGTTCGCTCACATAGGAGGGTACATGTGGGTGCCAGTCGCGGCTCGGTTTTGGGTCGTGACAAACTTGGTATCAGAGCATTAGGTTCATTGGTCTTATCACACAAGAACGAGTCTAGTAGAGTCTTAAGGAATGGTAGGGGGACGCCTTTACTTTTCTTTGAGAGGCTATAAGACTTTAGGAAAATTCCATTCCTTCATTCTTTCTCTCGTGCTACTACTTGAGTCCAATTGGTATCTAGGGATACAAATTGGTATCTGACCATCTTCACTCTATTTCGCAGATGGTTAGAACTAGAGCAACGACCGCACCAGCAGCGACCCCGGCAAGACAGGATGCGTCAGAGCCAGCCACTGGGGCTGTAGCTCGAGGAGGATCAGTGCAAGAGGCCGTGGTAGAGCCGTGGAGGACGTCCTCTAGAGGAAGAGGACGAGCACCTAGCCCATCTGGTACTAGGGCGGTGACTCCTCCACCGACTGAGGAAGCGATAAGAGGGTGAGGAAGAGGGAGAATGAACAAGCACAGAATGAGGAATTGCCACCCCAACCTACCCCAGAGATGATCAATCAGGTTCTTGCTTATCTTGGCGGGTTATCTGGTCAGGGTCAGGCACTCCAGTGGTTTCTGCACCAAACCTCCGGTTTCAGAGGTACAACATGCGGCTACTATGGCTCCCCGCATGGATGCCTCATTGGAAATAGGCACATTTCCACGTCTGACTACTGGGCCTATAATGACAAATGATCAGCATGAACTTTTCAGTAAGTTCTTGAAATTGAAACCTCCAGTCTTTAAGGGTGCAGAATCAGAGGATGCCTACGATTTTCTGGTTGATTGTCATGAGCTACTACAAAGATGGGTATATAGTGGAGCGGTTCGGTGTTGAGTTCGTGAGTTATCAGCTTCAAGGGAACGCCAAAATGTGGTGGCGGTCACATGTTGAGTGTCAACCAACAGAGGCACCGCCTATGACTTGGGCCTCATTCTCTAGTCTGTTTATGGAGAAGTATATCACAAGGACTTTGAGAGATAGAAAAAGAGATGAGTTCTTGAGTCTAGAGCAAGGTAGAATGTCGGTTAATGCATATGAGGCTAAGTTTCGTGCATTATCCAGGTATGCCACTCAACTCTGTTTCAGTCCCCAAGAGCGGATTCGCCGGTTTGTGAAGGGGTTGAGGTCAGAATTGCGGATTTCGGCCTTACAGATAGCGGCAACGGCAAAATCCTTCCAAGAAGTGGTAGAATTTGTGATAGAGGTGGAAGGAGTGAAGCCAGACGACTTCACCACGACATCGACATCGAAAAGGTTTCGAAAGGGAGGTGAGTTCAATGGTTCTTATACTAGAGGACAGGGTTCTGGAGGTTACTCAGTTCGACCAATTCAGTCTTCATTACAGACTGTAGTTGGGGGTCCACCTCAGATCGGTCAACACTTCTCCGAGAGACCTATGCCTGACTCCAGAGAGTGTTATGGATGTGGGGAGATTGGACATATTAGGAGGAATTGTCCAAAACAGAGTTACAGACCCCCAATAGCTAGAGGTAGAGGTGGTCATGGTAGAGGCCATTTTTCTGGAGGACGTGGTGGTCGAGGCAATGGTGGTCACCAAAACGGCCGAGGTGATGGGCAAACTGGAGCCACTATGGCCCAACATGGTAGGGGCAACGGACAGACGGGTGATAGGGCCCATTGTTACGCTTTCCCTGGGAGATCTGAAGCGGAGACATCAGATGCTGTCATCACAGGTAATCTTTTGATTTGTGATTGCATGGCTTCTGTATTGTTTGATCCTGGATCCACATTTTCTTATGTATCTTCCTCATTTGCTAATGGTCTAAATTTACATTGTGAATTACTTGACATGCCTATTCGTGTTTCTACTCCGGTGGGTGAGTCTGTGATAGTCGAAAGGTATATAGGTCTTGTTTGGTGAGTTTTGTGGGGAGCAACACTTATGTAGATTTGGTTATCTTAGAAATGGTTGACTTTGATGTAATTCTGGTATGACTTGGCTTTCTCCGAATTTTGCGATCTTGGATTGTAATGCTAAAACTGTGACATTAGCCAAGCCTGGACAGACCCGTTAGTGTGGGAGCGACTACACTTCCAGTCCGGTTCGTATCATCTCCTTTCTTCGTGCTAAGAATGGTCAGTAAAGGGTGTTTAGCTTTCTTGGCACATCTCAAGGATGACACTACTCAAGTACCTTCGATTGAGTCAGTTTCGGTAGTCCGTGAGTTTCTGGATGTGTTCCCTGCAGATCTTCCTGGCATGCCACCGGATAGGGATATTGACTTCTGCATTGATTTGGAACTGGGTACTCGCCCCATTTCTATACCCCCTTATAGAATGGCTCCCGCGGAGTTAAGAGAGTTAAAGGCCCAACTTCAAGAGTTGTTGAACAAAGGCTTCATTAGACCAAGTGCATCTCCTTGGGGTGCTCCGGTGTTATTTGTGAAGAAGAAGGATGGGAGCTTTCGGATGTTCATAGACTACAGACAACTGAACAAGGTAACTATTAAGAACAAGTACCCCATTCCTCGCATTGATGACTTGTTCGATCAGTTACAAGGTGCTTGTGTCTTCTCTAAAATTGACTTGAGATCGGTTATCACCAACTGAAAATACGAGCGACGGATGTGCCAAAGACTGCTTTTCGAACTAGGTATGGGCATTATGAATTTGTGGTAATGTCTTTTGGTCTTACGAATGCCCCTGCTGCTCTTCATGAGCTTGAAACGGGATTTTCAAGCCATATTTGGACCTCTTTGTGATCGTGTTTATTGATGATATACTGATATACTCTAAAAGTAAAAAGGAACATGAGGAGCATTTGAAAATTGTATTGGAAATGTTGAGGAAGAAAAAGCTTTATGCCAAGTTCTCTAAGTGCGAGTTTTGGCTAGATGCAGTGTCCTTCTTGAGGCACGTGGTTTCTAAGGATGGAGTGAGGGTGGATCCATCTAAGATTGAGACAGTGAAGAATTGGGTGAGACCTACAAACGTGTCAGAAATAAGGAGTTTTGTTGGTTTAGCTAGCTACTACCGCCAATTTGTCAAGGGATTCTCTTATATTGCTTCCCAACTAACGAACTTGACTAAGCAGAATGTCCCATTTGTATGGTCGGATGAGTGTGAGGAAAGCTTTCAGAAACTCAAGACCTTGTTGACCACTGCACCAATTCTTACCTTGCTAGTAGAGGGTAAGAACTTCATCGTTTATTGTGATGCATCCTATTCAGGTTTGGGTGCAGTGCTAATGCAAGAGAAGAATGTGATTGCTTATGCTTCGAGGCAATTAAAGGTGCATGAACGTAACTATCCGATCCATGATCTGGAGTTGGCCACGGTAGTATTTGCACTAAAGAAATGGAGACACTACTTGTATGGGGTTAAATGTGAAGTCTATACGGACCATCGTAGCCTACAGTATGTCTTCACTCAGAAGGATTTGAATTTGAGACAGAGGAGATGGATGGAACTACTGAAGGACTACGGTATCACTATTCTGTATCATCCGGGAAAAGCGAATGTTGTGGCGGATGCTTTAAGTAGAAAGGCCGGAAGCATGGGAAGTCTAGCTCATTTGCAAGTTTCTAGACGCCCATTGGCTAGAGAGGTGCAGATTCTGGCTAATGACCTTATGAGGTTAGAAATAAATGAGAAGGGAGGATTGTTAGCTTGTGTAGAGGCAAGATCTTCTTTTCTTGACAAGATCAAGGGAAGACAGTTTGATGATGAGAAACTAGGTCGAATTCGAGATAAAGTGTTGCAAGGAGAGGCTAAAGAAGCAACAATCGATGAGGAAGGTGTTTTGAGGATTAAGGGAAGGGTATGTGTACCCCGCATCGATGATTTGATCACCACTATTCTGACAGAGGCTCATAGTTCCGGATATTCTATACAACCTGGTGCAACCAAGATGTACCGTGACCTAAAACAACACTTTTGGTGGAGTAGAATGAAGCGCGACATTGTCGATTTTGTTGCCAAATGCCCAAATTGTCAACAAGTAAAGTATGAACACCAGAGGCCCGGAGGAACACTTCAGAGAATGCCCATTCCTGAATGGAAGTGGGAGAGAATTGTAATGGACTTCGTGGTTGGTCTTCCAAAGACATTGGGGAAGTTTGATTCTATCTTGGTAATTGTGGACAGATTAACCAAATCTGCTCACTTCATTCCGGTCAAGGTGACCTACAATGCAGAGAAGTTAGCCAAAATCTACGTCTCAGAAATCGTTCGACTGCATGGAGTTCCACTCTCCATCATATCAGATAGAGGTACGCAGTTTACTTCTATGTTTTGGAGGACATTGCATGCTGAATTAGGTACTAGGTTGGACCTTAGTACTGCGTTTTACCCTCAGACTGATGGTCAGTCTGAGCGAACGATTCAAGTGTTGGAGGATATGCTTCGTGCATGTGTGATAGAATTTGGTGGTCATTGGGATAGCTTCTTACCTTTGGCAGAGTTTTCATACAATAATAGCTATCACTCCAGTATTGACATGGCTCCATTTGAAGCATTGTATGGGAGGAGGTGTAGATCTCCCATTGGTTGGTTCGATGCATTTGAGGTTAGACCTTGGGGTACTGACCTCTTGAGGGATTCGTTAGATAAGGTGAAGTACATTCAAGGAAAGCTTCTAGCGGCTCAAAGTAGACAAAAGGAATATGCGGACCGAAAGGTTAGAGACTTGGAGTTCATGGAGGGTGAACAAGTCTTGTTGAAGGTTTCACCCATGAAAGGGGTGATGCGGTTGGAAAAAGGGGTAAGCTAAGTCCAAGGTACATTGGACCATTTGAGGTACTTAAGCGAGTAGGGGAGGTGGCTTATGAATTAGCCTTGCCTCCAGGGCTGTCCGGGTGCATCCGGTATTTCATGTGTCCATGTTGAAAAGATACCATGGGGATGGAAACTACATCATTCGTTGGGATTCAGTTTTGCTTGATGAGAATTTGACTTATGAGGAGGAACCGGTTGCTATTTTAGACAGAGAAGTTCGCAAGTTGAGGTCGAGGGAGATTGCATCCATCAAAGTTCAATGGAAGAATCGACCGGTTGAAGAAGCCACTTGGGAGAAGGAGGCTGATATGCGAGAAAAATACCCACATCTGTTTACAGATTCAGGTACTCCTTTTCGCCCTTGTTTTTCTTCTTTTGATCGTTCGAGGACGAACGATAGGTAAATTGGTATCTATTGTAACGACCTGTTTAGTCGTTTTGAGCAGCAGACTTTAATTCTGGAAAAACTGGCTGAGACGACGGACACCACGACGGACCGTCATGGGCACGACGGACCGTCGAGGGTGTCTCGTTCCAAAACACTTAGGAATTCTGAAATCTGAGTACAGAAATCGATTCTCTGAACGTCGTGACGGAAGTGCAGGACGGACCGTCACATGTGTGACGGACCGTCACAGACTCCTTAGTGGAAAATGGAGTTTCTGGTCTTTACGACGACCTGCATGACGGACCGTCGCATTCACGACGGGCCGTCACAGGTTCGTAATCCCAGTCAGAGTCGGATTTCTGTACACGTTTTAAGGGACGTTTGGACTATTCCTTCCTTAATATAAAGTTAGAGAGATAATATTAATAAGTCTAATTACTTGGGGTTAAAAGAGGTAACCTTAAGTAAATTAGTGGGTTTTATTATCATCTTTTATACTTAATTATATACTAATTAGGGTAAAAGAAAGAGGGTTGGAATAAGAAAAAGAGAAAGAACAAGAGAGAGAGAAGAGAACGAATCAAGAGGAGGAAAAACGCAGCTTTGAGGATTAGCTTATTTGATCAATTCTTCGGTAGAGGTAGTTATGGTTTTCATGCTATTCGTAGTAGACTCTTATAGCGCATGATATGTATTGGTAGTATTGTAAACCTGTCTATATGCTTATTGTATGCGTGCATGAATATGATTATGATTGTGATAAAATAAGCATGATGAAACTATTGAATCCCAAATCTTGAAAAGAAACTTTAATCTACGTTATTAATGATGATGCCTTGGTATAAAAGAAGGCTTGATGAATTAAAGTAATGGGATTGATGATGCCTTGGTATAGAGAAGGCTTGATGAATTGATAGAATGAGATTAGTGGATCGGAGTGTCACGTACCGACACATAGTATTAGTGGGACGGGTGTCACGAACCGACACGTAGAATTAGGGGATCGGAGTGTCACGTACCGACACATATTATTAGGGGATTCGGGTGTCACGAACCGACACGTAGAATTAGGGGATCGGAGTGTCACGTACCGACACATATTATTAGGGGATCGGGTGTCACGAACCGACACGTAGAATTAGGGGATCGGAGTGTCACGTACCGACACATATTATTAGGGGATCGGGTGTCACGAACCGATACGTAGATTTAGGGGATCAGAGTGTCACGTTCCGACACATAGAATTAGGGGATCGGGTGTCACGAACCGACACGTAGATTTAGGGGATCGGGTGTCACGAACCGACACGTAGATTTAGGGGATCGGAGTGTCACGTACCGACACATAGTAGTAGGGGATCGGAGTGTCACGTACCGACACAAGAGGGAAGAAGATAATGAATCTTGAAAGATGATAAATATACTCAAGTTAATGAACCTAATTCCCAAATGAGTATGGTATTGAGGCTTGAGCCCTCAGGGATGAACTTGATGGTACTTATTAATGATATAGTACTTGTTGTTGCTACATGTTAAGCATCATAGTTCATTTTATATATTACTTGATATATATTGTCTTCTATTTTGAGTTGGCCGATGATATCTACTCAGTACTTGTGGTTGTACTGACCCCTACTTTTATGTTTTCTTCTTGTTATTTGTGGAGTGCAGCAAACTTGCCGTCGTCTTCAACTCAACAGTAACTCTATCCAGTCTTCACTACAATCGGAAATTCAGTGAGCTAATGCGTCTAGCTTGGACTGGATCTTCTTCTTCAAGTCTGGATGCCTTGAACTCCGGCATGGACTAGCTATTATTTGTTTTAGCTTCTTAGACATTTTTAATTTAGAAATTTGATCATAGATGTTCTTGTGGTGATGACTTCCAGATTTGGGGATAATAATATAGTTTTTGAATTGTTTTATTAATGAGTTTAAGTCTTCCGCATTATTTTTTCTGTTGATATACATTGAAATGTTAAGGGTTAGATTGGTTGGTTCGCTCACATAGGAGGGTACATGTGGGTGCCAGTCGCGGCTCGGTTTTGGGTCGTGACACAATAGTTTACTATAGGGTACAATTAAATCAAACTATGTTTATAGCATTTAACTTGAATTAATAGTTTGTTATTATATAAAAAAAGATGTATATAATAGCAAACTATTAATTCAAATTAATTCTATAAACAGAGTTTGATTTTAATAGTACCCCATAGCAAACGGTTGCTATTTCGCCTCTCTCCTGATGAATCTCGCTCTCCACTCTCGTTCTCTCCGTCACCTCTCTCACTTTTATGCAAACACAAATGTATAAAATGCATTCGTGTATGTATAAAGCTAGAGAAAAATTGTATATATATATATATATATATATATATATATACACACATATTTTTTAATTTCTCTCTCTCTCCTCTCCCAGATCTCGCTTGTCACTCTCCCAGATCTCGCTCGCCACTCTCCCATATCTCGCTCGCCAGTCTCACTTTATACAAACACAAATGTAAACATTGTGTTTATGTTTGTACAAAGCGAGAGAAAATTATATAAACAAATATAAATGCATATATTTTCGTCCTATACACTTTTGATTATACAAATGCGATCTTCCTCTGTCCAGTTTTCTTTTGTCTCTCTCTCTTTCCTACTTTATAGAAACACAGATTATACAATTGATCTTTTGTATAGATTACCGAAATAGAATATACAACTGCTTTCTTTTGTATATGTATAGCGAAATATACATATTTATGTTTGTTATGGAGCGAAATTATTCAAATTATAACTATAGAATACAAATATGATTTTTATGTTTGCTAAACATGAAAGTTGAAATTGTATATAATAGCAAACTATTAATCCAAATTAAATGACATAAGCATGGTTTGATTTAATTATTCGCTCCCTTCACCTTCTCCTAAACCTATTTGGAATATAAATTTATGTTGACACAACTTGTTCCATGCATCTATTCCTATTTTGTCGAACTCGAAAATTCTCATTTATGTTCTCTGACAAATTCTCCTTTTTTATAATGACAAATCATACACCATTTTAGCTTTGTGTGTTCATATTAACACATATAGGAAAGGGTAATTAAATATGCATAAAAGGAATGAGTATCAAATCATACGATACTCAACAAATAAAATATTAAAGACCGTATTAAGAATATAGAAAATGAGTACCCTTTTCACTCCAATTGAACCTCCACACCAACTTGTATAAAATCAACCTAACCTATCAGTACACAATTTAAATAGTTCATAGATCAAGTATAATACAAAGATAATTTCAAAACAACAATACACTGATAAACCCATCAATCACAAAATCCACATAAAATCACATACAAATTTACCATGGTAAATATATGCAATATAATGAAATGCAATGTTAAGAATGGTGATGTATGTCTAGCTTAGTGATACACACATGTTATCTCTTAGTCATGCATTCGTCGCGGCGTGCGATATATCCTATGATAAGTCTTAATTTATCAAAATTAAAGTTCAAACATTGAACTACATACCAAACCAACATTTTCCAAAAACTACCTTATTCATCGAGTCAACTATTATCCATTCCTGATCCTTTCCTTAATCCACAATCATTACCTTACTAATGACTCCAAGCAAATTGGTCATCATGATCTTGTCCCCACTGCCCCAACCAAGGCAGTACACCCATTTCCCAACTTCACAATTCCAATTAGTTTGCCACTTCAATTAGTCTAATACTAATCAATACATTATATATCCAAACAATCATGATTCATAACTTAAATACGGAAGATCCCTTGCCTGAACAAGAATCGATGGCTCCCACACCATTCACATATGTGAGTTTCTGCTTACCTTTTTTTTTTTGTTTCTCAATAAATAATTATAATTATGTACAAAAAGTGACAAGCTCTAGTAACTTATTTTAATAAATATGGGTCAACTGGAAAAATTATATAAAATACAAAATTATAATTAAAATTAAAATTTATAGGCTTATAGTTATAATTTCTTTTATTGTAATTCGCCGCAGACATTCCATATTTATTTTAATCCATTTGTATACCCTAGTAATGGACCAAAATATACAAATATAGGACCCATTTGTATACCGAAATATACAAATGCAGGCCCATTTGTATACCAAAATATAGAAATAGACCCAAATATATATGTTTTATGTATATGTATACCAAAATATATAGATTAATAGTCATAACAAATATAAAGTTTGCTATGGAGCGCAATTGTACAAACTATAGCTATAACATACAAATCTTATTTTTATGTTTGCTAAACTTAAAATTTACTCTTTAGTAAATCATTGACTTAGCTCATTAGCCACTAAATCAATTATTTAAAGATTACTCATCAATTAATTAACTATAGTTAAACAAATAGTTCTAAATTGTCAAATCAACTTCACAAGCTAATCAGAATGACAGGGGGCAACTATCGAGAGGGATAAAATGATAAACTTATAAAAATTTCTAAAAACTCATGATTCACAGTCTTCCGTTTAAATAAAGTTCTCCATTCTTGCCTTTCCACCGTGAGTAGTGTTGACCATTTAACAATAGTGGCCTATTGATGTGTTGTCCTTGACCTTGTTCAAAAGAAGGTGCAGAATTCATAATAATTTTATCTTGAATTTTATTAGACTTTTGTTAAGATGACCTGCTCTGATACCACTTGTTGGATAACATATGTTAATCACTCAAGAAACACGTATGAATTATGTGTTGCTTACTAAATTGATAGTTAAAGTTGAGCAACATAGTAAATAAACAGCCCAATAGTATGTAACTTCAAACTTCAATAAACACATACTTTGATCTAAAAAAGAGTACACAACTGTGTAATCAAAGTCATTATAAACTCTAATTTCTTAACTAAAAAACACAATTTTCCCAAGTCTTATGTTCCCAAAATATTTCCAAGTTGCACCAACTAAAAGTTCAAACTAAACTAGGTAATCAACCTAAAAATTACTTCACTCAATCTCACGAAATAAATTCTTCCAAACGTTCTTCAGAACACCTAGAATTAATCAATCAAAATTCTCTCAATAACTATGTTTTTGCTTATCTCTCTCTATAAGTGTGCAAGTCTTTTAGAGAAAAACTCTTCTCTATATATAGGCTTACATACCCTTCCTTCTTTGATTCGATCTCAGTGAATTTGTAGTTTTTCCTATTATAATAACATGTATTTGTAAGGTTAACAATAAACAGAAACATAACAGAAACAGAATTAAGATGAAGCAGAAAAAATTCAAAATAATCCGAGTCCACAGAAATTACTGTGTTTCCTTAAGAAATTTAATTCTCTCACTGTACCTGAGGTTATGGATTAATTTCTCCCAAGATAAAATGAATTAAACCTGTTAAAGAAGTAGCGGTACCTCAAACTTTTTTAACTTCAAAACAAGAACAAGTCACACAGACTCAGTTGATCGACACTTTGATTTATTTGAGAGAAAAATATATATGCAGAGAGAAGGAAGATTTTCAGCATTTGAAGAATCAAAAATTGACTTCTTTTTATAGTCATTTTCAGCAAGAAACGTGTCTGTTCAAAGGAATCTATTCAGAAACATTTTATCCAGAAAAATGTGTCTTTTGGAAAAAATAATAACTTTTTGAAAAAAATGTGTCTGTTAGGAAAATAACAACTTTTTGGAAAGTAATGACTTTTGGGAAAGAGTAACAACTTTTCGGAATGTTACCGTTACCAGTAAAATTATAAGAGATAATATTAACTGGGTCCAAAAATTTATCAATCAATCACATCATTTACCAAATCCAAATCCAAATCCGAGGCCGAGAGAGCGACGACGACGGCGCGAGGGGGCATCTTCTTCTTAGCTCTTTATGAAGTAATGGAAGTGTTTCCTTATATAAGGACAACAATTTCCCTTTCTTTTGCCGATATGGGAGAAATGACTTTTCATTTTCAAGTGCAAATGACTTTTCATTTTCCCTCCAAAATAGTTCCCTCACTTTTCATATTCTCTCTTTTCTTTTCCCATTTATACTTGTTAAACCCCAACAGTCCCCCACATGAATGGGGAAGGCTATTGTTAAAACATATGCATGAAAAAACTTGTGTGTCTTGTAGGTAAAGGTTAATCGCATCTGGATAAGTAGGTTTCCCTTTAAACTTTCCATAGTGAACATATATCGGATATACTCGGTCAATCGGTAGATTTTTTTATCTTTGAACCGTCGAGCTTTGGTGTATACCTAGAAAACATATGTCACACAATAAACCCTTGAACTATTTTTAGTTCTCATTGTTTTGTTCGTTTCATCCATGAACACATCTTGGATAGTAAGTGGGTAAAGAACTGGCCTCACCGGATTCTCCTTGAAGCGGCTTACACTTCACACTTACATAGGTGATTTCTAAATGTGTTATCCCATAGATACATAATTTGATATTCCCTGTATCAAACTTAGAAAACATTAAAAAGTCCTTATGTCTTTATCCTGCTTACTAAACATTGTCTCATCATGAGAATGGACCATAAAATAATAATTTTTCTTGACAATGTTGAACTGTCGTCAATGACTTTGTTTTATCTCCTTGAACCTAGATCTTGGGATCTCCAGTCTTCTAGGTAGAGTTACCGCCACGATGACTTATTCTCGGCCATAGTCCCATTCCCGTCGATTATTTCTCAACTCCCTCTCTATTTAGGCCTTTTGTAAGTGGATCCGACACATTATCTTTTGACTTCACATAGTCAATTGTGATAATTCCACTAGAGTAGTTGTCTCACAGAGTTATGTCTTCGTCTTATGTGACGAGACTTGCCGTTATACATAATGATTCCAGCCATTCCTATTGCAGCTTGACTATCATAGTGTATGCATATAGGGGCCATTGGTTTGGGCCAAATGGAATATCTTCTAAGAAATTTCGGAGCCATTCAGCTTCTTCACATGTCTTGTCTAAAGTAATGAATTCAGACTCCATTGTAGAGCGAGTTATACATGTTTGTTTGGATGATTTCCAAGATATTGCTCCTCCACCAATAGTAAAAATGTATCCACTTGTGGGATTTTACTTCAGTTGACCCAGTAATCCAATTTGCATCACTATATCCTTCAAGAACGGCTGTATATTTGTTGTAATGTAAAGCATAGTTTTGAGTGTCATCTAAGTATCCCAAAACTCTCTTCATTGCCAACCAATGACTTTGATTAGGACTACTTGTGTATCGACTCAGTTTACTGCTAGCGCAAGCTATGTCTGGTCGTTTACAATTCATGACATACATTAAGCTTCCCAATACGCAAGCATAGTCCAATTGAGACTGACTTTCACCTTTATTCTTTGCAAGATGAAGGTTTACATCAATTGAAGTGTTTGCCCTTTTAAAATTCAAAAAATTTGAATTTTACAACTATCTTTTGAATATAATGAGTTTGAGACAATGCTAGACCGTTAGGTGTTTTAAGAATTTTAATTCATAATATCACATCAGCAACTCCTAAATCTTTCATTTCAAACTTATTAGCGAGCATACACTTTGTAGCTTTTATATTAGCAATGTCTTTGCTCATTATAAGCATATCATCTACATATAGGCACAAAATAACTTCCTGATTTGTAGTATCTTTAATGTAAACACATTTATCACATTCATTAATCTTAAATCCATTTGACAACACGGTTTGATCAAACTTTGCATGTCATTGTTTTGGTGCTTGTTTTAGTCCATAAAGTGACTTAATAAGTTTGCACACTTTCTTTTATTTACCAGAAACTACAAAACCCCCAGGCTGTTCTATGTAAATTTCTTATTTAAGCTCTCCATTTAAAAAGGCTGTTTTCACATCCATTTGATGAATTTCAAGACCGTATACTGTAGCTAGTGCAATTAACATCCGAATTGATGTAATCCTAGTCATTGACGAGTATGTGTCAAAATAATCAAGACCTTCTTTTTGTCTAAAACCTTTGACAAAAAGTCTTGCTTTATATTTGTCAATAGTTCCATCATCTTTCATCTTCCTTTTAAAGATCCATTTTGAACCCAAGGGTTTGTTCCCTGGAGGAAGATCAATAAACTCCCAAGTATGATTGCTTAAGATTGATTCAATTTTACTATTAACAGCCTCCTTCCAACAGGTTGAGTCGCTAGACAACATTGCTTCCTTGAATGTTTGAGGCACACTTTCAAGAAGAAATGTTACAAAATCAGATCCAAATGAAGTAGATATCCTTTGACGTTTACTACATCGTATACTTTCTTCATTAGGTTCATTCTCTTTTGGTTCTTCTCTTGGTTGTTTAGACCGCCCACTATATGACTCAAGTCTAGTTTTATACGGATAGATATGTTCAAAAATTTAGCACTACCTGATTTCATTACTGTATTATCATGAATATCCGGATGTTCGGACTTATGAACCAAAAATCGACATGCCTTACTGTTTGTGGCATATCCAATGAATACACAATCCACAGTCTTAGGCCTTATTTTTACCCTCTTAGGTATAGGAACTTGGAATTTGGCCAGACACCCCCACACTTTGAAATATTTCAAGTTGGGTCTTTTAAGTTTCCATTTCTCACATGGAATTACATTTTTCTTTGAGTGAGACACTCTGTTAAGTATTTGATTTGATGTAATGATAGCTTCCCACAAGTTCTGTGGTAAACCTGTACTTATAAGTAATGCATTCATCATTTCTTTTAAAGTTTGGTTTTTTCTTTCTGCAATTCTATCGTACTAAGGAGTATAGGGAGCAATAGTTTGATGTATTATTCCATTTTCTAAACATATTTCTGCAAATGGAGATTCATATTCTCCACCTCTATCACTTCTGATCATTTTGATCTTTTTATATAACTGACTTTCAACTTCAGTTTTATATTACCTAAATGCATCTATTGCTTCATCCTTACCATTTATTAAATAGACATAACCATATCTAGTGCAATCGTCAATAAAACATAAAATATTTTTTCCACCACGTGATGGTGTTGATTTCATGTCACAAATATCAGTGTGAATCAATTCTAAAGGATTTGAATTCCTTTCAACATATTTATATGGATGCTTAGCATACTTAGATTCAACACAAATTTGACATTTTGATTTATTGCACTCAAATTTTGGCAAAATATTTAAGTTAATCAGTTTTCGCAAGGTTTTGTTATTAACGTGTCTCAAACGTTCATGCCATAAACATTTAGACTCAAGCAAGTAAGAAGAAGCAAAATCTTTATTCATATCAACTGCAATTACATTGAGTTTGAAAAGTCCATCACTAAGGTAGCCTTAACCTACATACATATCATTTTTGCTTACTACTACTTATCAGAAATAAATACACATTTAAATTCATTCTTGGTCAGAACTGGAATTGAACCTAAATTCTTTCTCAATTCTGGAACATAGGAGACCCTATTTAAAGTCACCACCTTGACTGATATCATCTTTAATAGGACTTTACCAGTTCCTTCCACCTTTGCAACAACGGAGTTTGCCATAAACAACTTCTCATCTGTAAGTGCTGGAGTATATGATGAAAATAATTCTTTGTTGGCACAAACATGGCATGAGGCACCAGAATCTATCCACCATTCTCTTGGAATTCCAACCAAGTTACATTCTGAAAGCATTGCACAGAGATCGTCCATTTCTCTTTTGGATTCAGCCAAGTTTGCTTGATCCTTCTTTTTCTTGTCCTTCTTAGGACCCCGGCATTCAGTAGTCCTATGACTATGTTTACCACAGTTGAAGCAGTTTTCAATGAATTTCTTCTTAGGAGGATTGCTTTTTGGATCAGATTCTTTCTTTCTTTTCTTTAATTTTGAGGAATCTTTTTCAACAAAATTTACTCCAGATATTGCTGAATTACCACGTGACCTCTTTCCTGCAGCCTTATTATCCTCTTCGATTCTTAACCTTACTATGAGATCTTCAAAAGTCATCTTCTTGCGTTTGTGTTTCAAGTAGTTTTTGAAGTCCTTCCACAAAGGAGGTAACTTTTCAATAATTGCAGCCACTTGAAAGACATCATTCACAATCAATCCTACATTAAAGATTATGTGAGTATTAAGGGAAAACTTAATATTTCTAACAAAGGGAAAACTTAATATTTCTAACATAGGCATTAAATAAATTTATACCTTCAGCAAGGATATCATGGATTATGACCTGCAATTCTTTAACTTGGGTGACGACGGTCTTACTGTCTATCATCTTATAGTCCAGAAATTTCGCCACAATGAATTTCTTCATTCCGGCATCTTCTGTTTTGTACTTCTTTTATAAAGCATCCCAGAGTTCTTTTGAGGTTTTGACATTGTTGTACACATTGTACAGATAATCTTGCAGACCACTCAGAATATAATTTTTTACACAAAAAATCTGAGTGTGTCCATGCTTTTGTTACCAAGAATTTTTCATCAAGCGGAGTTTCATCTGACATAACAGGAACATTCTCATTAATGAACTTCTGCAGTCTCAACGTAGTGAGATAGAAGAACATCTTTTGCTGTCATCTCTTAAAGTCGACTCCAGAAAATTTTGCAGGTTTCTCAGCCGGCGCTAAGGCAGCATTTGAACGATTATGTGCAACCGATGTTGTTGCAGCACTTACTGTTCCAGCGTTTGTTTGACTTGAATTAGTCATTTTTTCTTTTTTCTGTCACAAATGGCAGATAAGTTAAATATTTAAAATACTAACACTAAAGAATAAATCTTTACACAAACTGTTTCTGATTTAATGATAAAGTTTTTATGTTCTTTTAATCGTTAATCATATGAATTTTAAAAAATTCAAGCAGAGTAGAAAATCATAGAGGTTTTAATCTCCAGAAACCTCAAATACAGAAACTTTGTTAAATTTTTTAAGATTGTTATAATAACCTATATTTGTAAGGTTAACAATAAACAGAAACAGAACAGAAGCAAAATTAAGATGAAGCAGAAAAAATACAAAATAATCCGAGTCCACAGAAACTACGGTGTTTTCTTAAGAAATTTAATCTTCTCACTGTACCCGAGGTTATGGATTAATTTGTCCCAAGATAAAACGGATTAAACCTGTTAAAGAAATAGTGGTATCTCAAACTTCTTTAACTTCAGAACTGGAACAAGTCACACAGACTCGGGCGATCGACACTTTGATTTATTTGAGAGAAAAATATATATGTAGAGAAGAAGGAAGATTTTCAGTATTTGAAAAATCAAAAATTGACTTCCTTTTATAGCCATTTTTAGCAAGAAACGTGTCTGTTCAGAGAAGTATGTTCAGACCAGTTTTATCCAGAAAGTTGTGTCTTTTGGAAAAAATAACAACTTTTCAGAAAATGTGTTTGTTAGGAAAATAACGATAATATTAACTGGATTTATTTGATTTAACAAATACTGATTAAATAAATTTTGTCCAAAAAATTTATCAATCAATCACATCATTTGTCGAGGCCGAGCGAGCGACGATGACGACGCGAGGGGCATCTTCTTCTTAGCTCTTTAAGAAGTAATGGAAGTGTTTCATTCATTATAAGTACACACAACACTTTTCCTTCTTTGCCGATATGGGAGAAATGACTTTTCATTTAAAAGTGCAAGACTTTTCATTTTCCCTCCAAAATAGTTCCCTCACTTCTCATATTCTCTCTTTTTTTTTCGCATTCACACTTGTTAAACCCAACATTTCCTACTCTTCGTAGGATTTGGAAGTACTTTAAAATACACCCACACGATTTAATTATTCGCCGCCTTCACTGTCTCCTTAACCTATTCGGAATATAAGTTCATGTTGACACAACTTGTTCCTCTTTTGTCGATCTTTAAAATTCTCATTTATGTAATCTAACAATGAGAATCATAAATCCATAACACTCTGTTTCTTTTGCCTCCATTTTAGTGCGATGATTCGAATTTTGATTTTTTTTAATCCTCTGGATGATTATCAAATTTCAACTTTATTTTGTTTAGCTGAGAAAATATTTATTCTGTTAACATACTATTAATAAGAAGATTGGTGTCATAAGTTTTTCACTTAATTCTTTAGTTTTGCTTTCATGCTCAAGAGATAAATTACTTCAGTTGTTGATTGAACTATTTATCATTATATGATATAATTCTTTTTCTGGATCTATATTTCTAAAAGTAAGCTTTGGTGATGATGTGAGAAAATAGATTCAAATCTCCCTTTTTATTTGTTTCTTTTTTTTTCTTTTTTAATTTGGTGATGATGTGAGAAAATAGATTCAAATCTCCCTTTTTATTTGTTTCATTTTTTTAATGTTTTTTAAACGTGGATTCTATTAATCATTTAATAGACTTTAGCTTAAAGGAACAAAATCACACATTTAACTTATTGAAGATTTAATGTGCTTACTAGCCAAATAACTCAACAATCAAAACCATAATAAGACAATAACTCAGGTATTAAAAATGTTATTTGCCCTACTAAAATATGTCAAATGAATTAATATGTCATACATTTATTCAAGTTTGTGTATACGAAATGGATGACACAATTCGTTTTATTGCATATTTAGACTATAGTAGTTTTGACCTTCACCCTATCAAATTTGTCATCCTTTTCAAGATGACAAGTAATTTTTTATGTTTGACTATAAATTTTTGTAATATTTTTGAAATTTACGTGAAGAGAGGAGGGGGAGTTAAAAGAGAAAAAGTAATCAAAGATCATTAAAGAGATAATGACATAAAAATTACTATATTCGTGAAGCTGAAATTTCTACGTCATTTACCAACTAATTGGGAAAAAAAATTCTTAGGTTTTGATTAGTTAATCGAGCCCCTTACAAAATTCGTCTGATAATTCACCAAATTACTGTTACTATTGATATAATTCTTGTTCTTTTAAGACGGAAACATTTTAAGACGGAAACACATTGCAAAATTGCTCTTAAAGCATATTTAGATTGACTTATTTTAAGTGTTTTATATTAAAATAATATAAAAGTATATTTAGTGTTTAAAAAAATCTTTAAAAACTTGTTTTAAATCAAGAGAAAAAAAATAAGCGAAAATCGTATGTAATTCTTAATTTATGATTTTTGACATATAAAACAAAGCTATAAGCACAACAAATAGTCACTTGAGTGTGTCCAGCAAGAAGGAAAATATTTCCTTCGAAAATGTTCTATATGAAAATAAGCAAAAAAAAATTTATTTTATTAAGTACGATATATAAGTAAACATATTATTTTAAAAATATTATATACTCTGTAATATAGATAATAGTATCAGAATATAACTATATCGGTAATGTAAAATGTTATTTGTCAAAATTTATTTTTTCTATTTTAAATATAAAATTATTTTTTTCGTTTTGTTTTTAAAATTCTATATAAAAAATATCTTCCAAAAATTTGACCAACTGAATATAAAAATATCAAAAAACATTTTTGAAAAAAAAAAATTTACGTACCAAACAGCCCACCCTTAGTAAAGTGTAAACACAACTAAAAAACTAAAAGGAGAGCAATTAATACAACGCTTATTCTCAAAGCGTTGGTATTCAATGCAGTTGTTGATAAAGCACAAATAGGTGCATTATGCTAATCACATTTATGCTTCACTTATTTCCGTTGAATATTCAGTGTATAGATCAAAAGGTGGTGCTTTACTTTGATTAAGAGATATTAATTTGAAATTAAAGAAAAGGAAGCTACTAATTCTTGCTTCTCCATATGAAGACAAAAATAAAATAATTATTAAAAAAATTGAGAGGACTAATTGTGCTTTAAAGATAAGTAGATAATCATTAATTGTTGTTCGTAGAAAATCATTGCCGTAATTGCTGACCTTCCATCTAATTCTTTTGACCATTTAGGATTAAACCTCCTTTCTATTTATTTACTTTTAAAAGGAATTGAAAATTATCTTGCCTTAGTTTTCTTTTTGTATTTTTGAAGACTCAATTGAGGCTTAAATACGTTTTATGCAAAGATATAATATTTAGTTATTATTTATTATGTATACTATTCTATTGGACAAAATTAAAAGAGAAAATCATGTGAAGCAGCAGACTTCCAGAGTATATATGATGTAACATAATCATACTTTTGGTTATTTTTAAATCTTTGGTTACATTTCACGGAAATCTGTTATTCGATCTTTTAATTGTATGAATTAAAATTTGTATAATTCGATTTTTATTATATATATAGTGTATAATTCAGTTTCTAATTATATAATATAGAATATATATATATATATGCTTATCATAATTATTTGTATACGATTAATGAAAAGATCATAATAAATTATAATGTTTGTATATTGGATAGTGAAATATACAAACAGAGTTCTCAAAAAATTCTAAATATATAAATACAAAATTTGTATATATTTATGTTGTTTGTATATTCATAACTCGTAAATGAAATATACAAACTGCAACCTCCATAACAAATGACACTATAGCTATGAGGTAGAATTACCAAAACTATAACTATAGAGTCTTATCATGTCTATTGTCTTTGATATTTTTGAATTTTTTTCATATTAAAATCCAACATATTCTAACTTTTTTGTAAAACATACAAATTTATTTTATTCATCAGCACAAAAATTTAACAAAAATAAAAAAATATTTTTAGTTATTCATTCAACTTATGATAAAACATAGAAAATAGTTTTTTTTTCACCATAAAAGCAGTAAAAGTAAAAAAAACAAAAAAAAAATAGTAATGGACAAAAAGAACAACTGATAAATTTATGGTTGTTGATTGGTTCATCAAATTAAATTGTTATGAACTAAAAATTATACCTGAGTATAAAATAAATTTGTCTGAATTGTTAGGAAAATATAAGAATACTAAACTATATAAGAAGACAAATGGTGATAGCTAGAAAGTATAAATCTTTTCAAGTGTGTTTTCATAAATAACAACGGTAAAAATACTATTTTTTTTTATAGAATTTTGAAAATATCTATTTACACTCTTTAATCAAATACGACAATTTAACTTGAATAAATATATACATTACGTTATGGATAAACTAAGAGATACATCCACAATTACATGAATTTGTAACAACATTGAGGTATGTTATAGTTATAACGATAGAAGTAAACCAAGAGATGAGCGTGGTACTTTCAGCAAATTAGGTGGATGAGGATATATTAGACCTTTTGAGACAGTTTAAGCGCATTTTGGCTCTTTTCTATTCACATATTTGAAAAATGATTTAAAATAATGTCTTAACAAATTAGAAAATGATCAAAAAATATTCTTCTTTCACCCAATAAATTTTTTATTTTTATTTTTTTAAAAAAAGATATTCTAGAATATATTATCTTATTTATTTATTTTTTTCTTTACCAGCCTTAATCCTTGAGCTGATGGTTAGGAGTAAACTCCTCAACCAGTCAACCACTTAGACCAAGAAGGCTGGTTCACCTATTATATTGAATTTGCCTTTCATTCACTTATTTAATTAAAAAAAATTATTTTTAATGTATCAGAAATAACTCAAAAAGGTTCTTATTTCACTTATTGAATCTAATATATCACAAACACTTGTTTTAATTTAGACTTAAAACTATCACTGAACTAACATCACAATTATAAGACATTTAATTGAATATGTAATTTTTATTTATTAGTCTGTTATAAGTTAATCAATCTCATAACTCAAACCATTACAAACATCATTTTAAATTAACACAATAAATTGAGAAATCAATTTTATTTTCATGATATTATTTTTCTCTTTTGGAACAAGAAATAATCTATGAGGACTAATTTCCTACGATGAACGTGTGGAAGAGTGAGTCATATTTCAATATTTGATGCACCTCAATTTAGTGATGCAACTAATATTGTGTCACATATGGTCTTTAAGTCGATCCTAATTATACTACTATCGTAATATGAGCCACAAAATCAAGAAGATAAAAAAAATATATTTGACTTAAAAGTATGTCCTTACTTTGCTTTAAGTTTTTATTTGGTATATCCCTACAAGGACACCTAACCTATGCTAAAGCCAGAGTCAGATGCAAAATATTCAATCGTGCACTTAGATATATATTTAACTGTACCATTTTTTATGGATAAAAATATTATTTTATTTTTTTAAAAATGATACACAAGACGGTGAATTTATATGAGTCCGAAACTCAAAGGGTACAAATTTTTTACAAAAATTCCAAAACTCTATTAAAATTTTATATTAACCAAAACGGTAAAATCGCTGCAGGAGCAGCGATTACAAAGTAAATCGTTGCTGAGGCAGCGATTTAGCAAATTTTTTTTTTTAATAAAAAAATGAAATCGCTGCCCAAGTAGCGATTTCAATTTTTTTTTTTAAAATAAATCGCTGTCAGGGCAGCGATCTATAAAAAAATAAAAAAAATTACATAATCGCTGCTACGGGCAGCGATTTATTTTTTTTTAATTTTTTTTTATTAAAACCTGCTAGGGGCACGATTTATTTAAAGAAAAAAATCTCCTTATTAATCGCTGCACGAAGTTTTTTTTTTAAAAAAAAATATTAAATTTTTTAATACAGCGATTTTATATTAAAAAAATTATAATATTTTTTTAAAATTTAAATATATAACTTATAAGAAAAATTTTTATTAAATCGCAAAAATGTTAATACCGTTTTGATTAATAAAATTAAAAAAAAAATTATTAAATCGCAAAAAATTTAATACAGCGATTTTATATATATAAAAAAATTATAATATTTTTAAAATTTAAATATATAACTTATAAGAAAAATTATTATAATTTTTTTTATATCTAAAATCGCTGTATTAACATTTTTTGTGATTTAATGAATTTTTTTTAATTTTATATTAATCAAAACGGTATTAACATTTTTGCGATTTAATAAAATTTCTTATAAGTTATAATTTCAATTTTAAAAAATATTATAATTTTTTAATATAAAATCGCTGATTAAAAATTTTTATTTTTTTTTTTAAAAAAAAACTTCGTGCAGCGATTTAATAGGAAATTTTTTTTCTTTAAATAAATCGTGCCCCTAGCAGCGATTTATAAAAAAAAAATTAAATAAATCGCTGCCCGTAGCAGCGATTGATGTAATTTTTTTGTTTTTTTGATTTTTTTTTTATAAATCGCTGCCCTGGCAGCGATTTATTTAAATTTTTTTTTTTTTTAAATCGCTGCTTGGGCAGCGATTTCATTTTTTTTTTAAAAAAAAAAAATTTGCTAAATCGCTGCTCCTACAACGATTTTACCGTTTTGGTTAATATAAATTTTATATACCGTTTTGGAATTTTTGTAAAAAATTTGTACCCTTTGAGTTTCGGACTCGAATTTTTATAGTATGAAACTCTCTATGAAATTACATTTAAGTAATATGCAGACCCCTAAAATATGAGAAGCTTCCATGTGAATTCACAATGAAATGGTTATATTCTTGTGTTTGAGAGTAACGATTTTTGGAACTTTAAACCTTGCGCAAACGAAGAAGGTAGGTATAACTTCAATATCATGCTAATTTCTCCAACTTTTGGTAAAAGCACGAATTATAAGTCAAATTTCACTTTAAGAAAAGTAACCAATAAGTCAAAGTTAACGTATAAGTATATTAATTAGACATAATTTCCATATGTATATAATTTTTCAAAAGCAAACTTCACTTTAAGCTATGTTGTACTCGAAAAAAAGCTTAAAAATGGGGGAAAACTTAGAATATATTTTGACAATAACAAAATAATAACAAATTTGAAGTTAATCTTTTGTTCATTTTCAATTTATTGTGTACAATTTCGAATAACCAACACAGCAGAACAATACAAGAAGAGATTCATGAAGTACAACCACATGAAAATTTAAATATCCGAATAACCCTTCGTGAAGTTATAAATCCAGCTTTCTATTTTGGGCCCCTTAGTAAAAGACTAGAAAAACATAAAGGGATCGTTTGGTTACTGGATAAGGATTGAGTTATTCAAGTATTAAATATTGCATAAGCTTTACCATGTTTGGTAGCATATTTTTGTTAAAGTATAAAATCAACACACACAATACTATGTTTGGTTATAAAATAGAAAATCACATAACTAATACATGTTTAAGTTATGAGTCAATCTATGTATTATTTTATGCAAGGTAAAAGATGGAATAAGTTATACCTGAATAACTAATACCTGAATAAAAATATGTATTGACAATTTTACCCTCACTCTCAATCAATATACACCACAGGCTTTTAGATAAAACAAATAAAAATACAATGGTAAGAAAGCTCTAAGATATAACAATATAAATAAATTATTTTAACAAGTATATAATGTTTATTAATTTTTAATATAACAAACATCAGCCAAAAAATTATTAAACTCTATATAATTAAACACTGCATAATTAAATCCCGCATAACTAAATCCTACATAACTAATACCTGCATAACTAAAACCTGCATTACTAATACCTGCATAACTAATACTGTAACAACCCATTTAGTCGGTTTGAGAAGTAGAATTATTCTGATAAATATTTACTAGATGCGACGGATCATCACACACTACGTAACCCCACACGATGTCAGCTTCCACTATTTATTTGTTTTTATGGTAATTTTTTATTATCTCTTAGTTAATGGGGTATTTATTTATTATTTCTTTAATTAGTGGAGTAACTTTAATTATGAAATTAATTAGTGGAGTAGTTTTAATTATGAAATTATTTAGTGGAGTAACTTTTATAATGGGGTTAGTGGGAGTTAATGGAGGTAACTTTAGGCTAATGGAGGATTTCTTTTATAATTTTTTATTTATAGTCTTGCATTATAAATAATTTTAGTGGATGTTTTTGGTTATTATATATGTATTTAGTGGAGTAACTTTTATAATGGGGTTAGTGGAAGTTAATGGAGGTAACTTTAGGCTAATGGAGGATTTCTTTTACAATTTTTTTTATTTATAGTCTTGCATTATAAATAAAGAAGGGAGTCTTTAGTTGAGAGAAGAAAGAACTAATCAACTGAGAGGCAGTGAAGGAAAAACGTGAAAGGGAGAGGAGAACAAGCATTTTGGACTTCGGATTGAAAGGGTTCTTAGGCAATAAGAAAGACAAAGGCTTTGGAGAGGTAGCTTGCTTGATTTCGGTTCTTCGGTGGAGGTAGGTTATGGTTTATTTCTATGTGATAGATAAACTCTAAATAGCGATTGATATGTATTGGATGATATTGTAAAGTCTCCTATTACTTGATTTTGTGGTTTTATATTATGATTGTGTGGTTTGTGTTTGCCTAAAATATTGAGACTATTGAATTTTATTCTTGAAAACTCTCTTTTGAAGTGATGCCTTGAATAAAGAAGGCTTGATGGAAATAAAATGATTTGAAAACAGTTTTAATAAATTAAATACATTTTGGATCGGAGTGTCACGTTCCGACACGGTATTTTTGGATCGGAGTGTCACGTTCCGACACGGTATTTTGGATCGGAGTGTCACGTTCCGACACGGTATTTTTGGATCGAGTGTCACGTTCCGACACGGTATTTTTGGATCGGAGTGTCACGTTCCGACACGGTATTTTAGATCGGAGTGTCACGTTCCGACACGGTATTTTGGATCGGAGTGTCACGTTCTGACACGGTATTTTTAATGAAAAGAATTTTGAATTATATTTTTTTTACTCAAATTCAAAGAAACTATTTTCCCAAACGAGTATGGTGTGGAGGCATGAGTCCTCAAAGGTGTGCTTGATATTGTGATTGATGATGTATCCATTAGGTGTTGTTGTCAATGACTTATGTATTTGTTGCTTGCCATCTATTAAGTATTGTGGTTGACTGTATATTATTATTCGGTATATATTGTTTTCTATTTTGAGTTGGCCGATGATACCTACTCAGTACGTGTTCCTTGTACTGACCCCCTACTTGTTTTTCTTCTTTGTTATTTTGTGGAGTGTAGCAATGTGCCATCGTCTTCGACTCGCCCTCATTTGTAGCCAATCTTCAGTATATCAGAGTTCGGGGTGAGCTATTATTCCTAGCTCGTGCTGGATTCTCTTCTTCACGTCTTGATGTCTTTGAATTTCGGACATGGACCATCTTCTTACTTATTTTGTTTTCTCAAACATTCTTAGACTTTGTAATTTGAGGATAGATGTTCTTGATGTGATGACTTCCAGATTTTGGGGAGAATAAGTGTAAACTTAGAAGCCTATTTACTTAGTTACCTTAAATCAGAGTTTTGGGTCTTCCGCATTATTTTATAATTACAGTTGAACTATTGGTAAATGTTGGAGTTTAGATTTGTTGGTTCGCTCACCTAGTAGGATAAGGGTGGGTGCCACTCACGAGATCATTTTGGGTCGTGACAAAGTTGGTATCAAAGCCTTTGGTTCGTTGGTCTCATCACACAAGAACGAGTCTAGTAGAGTCTTAAGGAATGGTAGGGGGACGCCTTTACTTTTCTTCGAGAGGCTATAGGACTTTAGGAAAATTCCACTCTTTCTTTCTCTCGTGCTGTTACTTGGATCCAATTGGTATCTAGGTGATACAAATTGGTATCTGACATTCTCACTCTATTTAGCAGATGGTTAGAAGTAAGGTGGAACACTTTTGTTATTTTTATAATTGGTTATTTATAATAATTAGGGCAAGAAATAGTTTGCTAAATAAAGAAAAAAAAACAGAAGAGAAGAACAACGAAAAGGAGGCACAATGTCAAGGACGACATAATTGTCAAGGTAAAAAAAAAACAAAAAAAAAACGCATTGTATATTTGATGAATAACGTAGATATAGAATTATTTATTATTATATTTTATATGGGCAGATTGTATTGCATATAGTTGCAATGCATATAAGATTGTTTCTTTTGTTATAGTGGAGAAAGAGTAGTGGATATATATGTATATATATTTGAATAGGTGGAAATCATATTATTGTTTTAATATTATTTGAGTTGGATAAGAAGTAGTTAAAGTCAATATTGTTGAGGTTGCATGTTGTTACTGCAATGTGTATTTGTCTTGTGAGATTGTGGAATGGACAATTGTTAGGTAATTAGTGGTCATTAATTATTCAATAATTAGGAGTTATGATTTGAAAATCATAAGATACTTTAGAATTAAAATGGTAGCCATCAATTTCATTTATCATGTGTTTGTTGTCACTGGTTACCGTGGCTTACAACTTGAATAATTACTATTTTTCTATCATATTATAAATTTAAATTTAACATATTGTGATTGATAATTAAATATAAAGTATAGTATATTATATGAATTACATTAAGTTATGCTAATGGAAGGAATTAAGGTTTACTTGGTTAGTTTTGAAGTGTTTTGCTTTTGTTATTGACTTGATCTAAGAAGTAAAGCAAATTTCTTGGGCTGGAGAAAGAATAAATTCAATAATGTTTTATAGCTATTAAATGGATAAAAATGTGTGGGCTATTTGGGTACGATATTCTCGATAATATGATGTGTTCTAGTAATGAATTTAACGACCTTTGACGGTACTAATGTTACGTGAAAACGAATACATCGATTGTCAAGTGAGAATACTAACTGCTTGAAGAGTTATTAGTGGTACGTCATGTTTAGATAATAAGATTCGATGTTACTTTTACATTTGAGAAATCAACTATTTTATTACTACGAGCGCTGGATTGAGCATTATTTATTTATTTTAGAAAATTTTAGTGGTGGATCTTTGGTAGAGATATTAACTTAACTTAAGTTGTGCAATGTATCTTTAAAGGTTTTGAATGAGGACCGGTGATTTTATCTTAAGTTTCAAAAGGTAATTGATACTAGCATGACAAACTTATAGGGAAAGAAAATTCGAGTGAGTATACTTTGGGTGAAGTAAAATGAAGATCTTAGTAAGAAAGTGAATATAAAATTGTTAGTCCCTTCATTTTGATTACTATATCTGAGTTTAAGGTGTCATGTCAAAAAAAAAATAAAAAAAATTGACTTTGTGGTGATGAAAAGGGCTTACAAAATGCATGATGGTAATAGGAGTAAGTGATGGATGGTGACGGAGATGCAAATTATAGAATACAAAATTATTGGTCAAATAAATTTTGTATGGTGATAAAAACTTGCGAGTATCTAAGGTTGATTTTTGCCTATGAGTTTAGATATGACTGTGAGATGTGAAGTAGTTCGATATAGACTTACTAGAATTTATCATCGACTTTTATAAAGATTGAGTTTTGATTTTGATTGTAACCAATGAGGCATGAAGAATTTAGTATTTTACATGGGGTTAGATTGCTCAAATTTGGATAGATGACTTAAGAATGATGCATAAGGTGTAATATAATTCTACATGGTTATTAAGAATTTAGAGTTGGAATAATACTACTCTATTGATGGGATTACATAGAATATTATGATGTGTTACATAGATATTTAATGGTGAATAGAGGTTACGAGCTAATAGGATACATAATAATATGAATGACCAAGAAACTTCCTAAGTGTTGGCATGAGGTATGTGATGGTTTAGAAGGGTAGCTAAAGCATGATATGTGAAAGTGGTGTGAGGTTGAATTGAGATTTGATTTAGTAGTTTATTATGATGGAAAGGTACTATCAAATTTAAAATAATGTTAGCAGCCTTGTTTGAAACTCGTAATTGTCATGAAATGCTTAAATAGAAAGAGAGATAGTCATAGTTTGAACATATATTTTATAAGAATACTTTGATACTAATGGTGGTTTGGGAGTAAGGCAGATGATCAATATGGTTATGATGTTCTGTTAGTACTAAAAGTGTCGACTTCAGTGGATGTAGGGTTCGATAAAGTAAGTATGTGTGCAATTATAATAGGACTAAATTGGTGATTGTGGGTAGCTAGAAAAACAAAGAGATAGAGTCAGATGAATGAAGATGTTTGATAGGGGGGAAAAAAAAGGGTTAGATAAGTTTGAATCTCCATTGAGGAGTACTAAGCTCGTGAAAAGTTTATGTTGTGAGAAGAAATATTGACAAAATTTATGATGGTATGTGCGCTATGAGTGTGCGGTGGTTGTTTCAAGTTCACCACTAATTATATCCCGTATTAGTTTTGAGATTTTATCATGGTTATGTGAGAAAAGATTCCACCAAATGGTTGTGCCAGGGTCCTTGAGAACATGTTGAGGATGCGAATACGATTAACTTGGTGGTTATTGAAAATAGTTTTTTCTTAGCAGAATTTTCATACAAATATAGCTATCACTCAAGTATTGATATGGCCCCATTTGAGGCACTGTATGGGAGGAGATGTAGGTCTCCCATTGGTTGGTTTGACGCATTTGAAGTGACACCTTGGGGTACCGATCTGTTGAGGGAATCGTTGGATAAAGTAAAATTCATTCAGGGAAGCTGCTAGCAGCTCAGAATAGGTAGAAAGAATATGTAGATCGAAAGGTTAGAGACTTGGATTTTATGGAGGGTGAACAAGTTTTGCTGAAGGTTTCACCCATGAAAGGTGTGATGCGGTTTGGTAAACGAGGTAAGCTTAGTCCAACGTATATTGGTCCATTCGAAGTTCTGAAGCGCGTGGGGGATGTGGCCTATGAATTGGCATTGCCTCCAGGGTTGTCAGGAGTGCACCCAGTATTTCATGTGTCTATGCTGAAGAAATACCATGGTGATGGAAATTATATTATTCGTTGGGATTCAATTCTTCTTGATAAGAATCTGTCTTATGAAGAACAGCTTATTGCTATTCTAGATAAGGAGGTCCGCAAGTTGCGATCAAAGGAGATTGCATCTATCAAGGTTCAGTGGAAGGATCGGCCAGTTGAAGATTCCACATGGGAGAGTGAGGTCGATGTGAAAGAAAGATATCCACATCTTTTTACTAATCCAGGTATTCTTTCTCTCCCTCCCCTTTTCTTGCTGTGATCGTTCGAGGACGAACGATGGGTAAATTGGTATCTATTGTAACAAACCATTTAGTCGGTTTGAGAAGTAGAATTATTCTGATAAATATTTACTAGATGCGACACGCTACGTAACCCCACACGATGTCAGCTTCCACTATTTATTTGTTTTTATGGGTAATTTTTTATTATCTCTTTAGTTAATGTGGTATTTATTTATTATTTCTTTAATTAGTGGAGTAACTTTAATTATGAAATTAATTAGTGGAGTAGTTTTAATTATGAAATTATTTAGTGGAGTACCTTTTATAATGGGGTTAGTGGGAGTTAATGGAGGTAACTTTAGGCTAATGGAGGATTTCTTTTACAATTTTTATTTATAGTCTTGCATTATAAATAATTTTAGTGGATGTTTTTGGTTATTATATATGTATTTAGTGGAGTAACTTTTATAATGGGGTTAGTGGGAGTTAATGGAGGTAACTTTAGGCTAATGGAGGATTTCTTTTACAATTTTTTTATTTATAGTCTTGCATTATAAATAAAGAAGGGAGTCTTTAGTTGAGAGAAGAAAGACTAATCAACTGAGAGGCAGTGAGGGAAAAACGTGAAAGGGAGAGGAACAAGCATTTTGGACTTCGGATTGAAAGGGTTCTTAGGCAATAAGAAAGACAAAGCTTTGGAGATGTAGCTTGCTTGATTTCGGTTCTTCGGTGGAGGTAGGTTATGGTTTATTTCTATGTGATAGATAAACTCTAAATAGCGATTGATATGTATTGATGATATTGTAAAGTCTCCTATTACTTGATTTTGTGGTTTTATATTATGATTGTGTGGTTTGTGGTTTGCCTAAAATATTGAGACTATTGAATTTTATTCTTGAAAACTCTCTTTCGAAGTGATGCCTTGAATAAAGAAGGCTTGATGGAAATAAAATGATTTGAAAAAAGTTTTAATAAATTAAATAATACATTTTGGATCGGAGTGTCACGTTCCGACACGGTATTTTTGGATCGGAGTGTCACGTTCCGACACGGTATTTTGGATCGGAGTGTCACGTTCCGACACGGTATTTTTGGATCGGAGTGTCACGTTCCGACATGGTATTTTTGGATCGGAGTGTCACGTTCCGACACGGTATTTTTGGATCGGAGTGTCACGTTCCGACACGGTATTTTGGATCGGAGTGTCACGTTCTGACACGGTATTTTTAAATGAAAAGAATTTTGAATTATATTTTTTTTACTCAAATTCAAAGAAACTATTTTCCCAAACGAGTATGGTGTGGAGGCATGAGTCCTCAAAGGTGTGCTTGATATTGTGATTGATGGTGTATCCATTATGGTGTTGTTGTCAATGACTTATGTATTTGTTGCTTGCCATCTATTAAGTATTGTGGTTGACTGTATATTATTATTCGGTATATATTGTTTTCTATTTTGAGTTGGCCGTTGATACCTACTCAGTACGTGTTCCTTGTAGTGACCCCCTACTTGTATTTTCTTCTTTGTTATTTTGTGGAGTGCAGCAAGTGTGCCATCGTCTTCGACTCACCCTCAGTTCTAGCCAATCTTCAGTATATCAGAGTTCGGGGTGAGCTATTATTCCTAGCTCATGCTGGATTCTCTTCTTCACGTCTTGATGTCTTTGAATTTCGGACATGGACCATCTTCTTACTTATTTTGTTTTCTCAAACATTCTTAGACTTTGTAATTTGAGGATAGATGTTCTTGATGTGATGACTTCCAGATTTTGGAGAGAATAAGTGTAAACTTAGAAGCCTATTTACTTAGTTACCTTAAATCAGAGTTTTGGGTCTTTCGCATTATTTTATTAATTACAGTTGAACTATTGGTAAATGTTGGAGTTTAAATTTGTTGGTTCGCTCACCTAGTAGGATAAGGGTGGGTGCCACTCACGAGATCATTTTGGGTCGTGACAAAGTTGGTATCAAAGCCTTAGGTTCGTTGGTCTCATCACACAAGAACGAGTCTAGTAGAGTCTTAAGGAATGGTAGGGGGACGCCTTTACTTTTCTTCGACAGGCTATAGGACTTTAGGAAAATTCCACTCTTTCTTTCTCTCGTGCTATTACTTGGATCCAATTGGTATCTAGGTGATACAAATTGGTATCTGACATTCTCACTCTATTTAGCAGATGGTTAGAAGTAAGGTGGAACACTTTTGTTATTTTTATAATTGGTTATTTATAATAATTAGGGCAAAGAAATAGTTTGCTAAACAAAGAAAAAAAAACAGAAGAGAAGAACAACGAAAAGGAGGCACAATGTCAAGGGACGACACAATGTCAAGGGACGAACTAGGCACTGCTTTGGATCGAGTGTTATCGTCACTCGGTCCCCAGCTCGGTAGTCAATCGAATGTTGCTTTCGATCAACAAGCTCCTCTGTCGCCTTGCTCCACTGCAAATTACGAGGGAATTGGGTAGTGTTCAATAGCTTGGCCCAATCCCTCCTCTTCCGAAACAAGACAGGCGTACTAAACAACGCCTCGGACGACCCAACGCGTCCGTTATCAAGCAACTCCTTAGGCTGCTTCTTCGACTCGTCTTGTTCCGAAGGCATTCCATTTTGTTTTACCCGAATAAGGGGCACAACATATGAACCTCCGGCATTGCTGTCCCAAATTGTCTCTGCAATGGGCAGCAGTTTCTGTAACCCACCCGAACATCGGTTCGTAATGGTCATGGGATCATGCTGTAATCCCTCCTTTATGCCATCAACGGGAGAGCTGCAACTCGAGCTCACCATGGCATCCAAGTCAGCCTTGCCGCCGAGTGCGTCGCCGACAACGTTGGCCTTCCTTGGCCTGACGCTAACTGTTTCGACAGCCAAAGCAGCAGTTGGAACATGGTCGATCGACACCAAGCGATTGAATATTCCAATGATAACGTCCTTGCCCTCGTCTAACCGCTAATCTGCCTACGTTGCTCTCCGGTCCAACTTCCGGATTGCTTTACAGCTTTCCCATGCTGTTTTTCGGCATCCCTTATAGCGCTCAGTCTCCTCGATGACGGGCAACAACCAGCCTCGTGCGTCGTCTCCATACGGATGTAGCAACCTTCAGTACGAAGAGCGCTTTTCTTGCGGTCTTCATACTTCTCCCGAAAGAAGGTTGGTCACGTTTCTTGGAAGGCTCTCTCCGACCTCTGGCTCCTTGTCTTGAACGATCTCTTCGTTTCGCTGCGACTTGGACGTCATGCTTAACTACTGCTCTGATACCAACTTGTCACGGGGTTGAAAAGTTCCGCTATATTTCACCCCGTGACAAGTTGGTATCAGAGCCCAGGTTATCAACAAGTCTCAGCCCACCGGGAGGAACTGGGTTGTCGTTCTCTCCGACCCAAGGCCCAATGTGTGAAGGGGAGATTGTTGGGTTATCCCACATCGGAAGTGGAAGGGGCTGGTGGTCAATTTATAAGTGCGAGGAAAGCCTCAACCTTTGAGCTAGCTTTTGGGTTGAGAAGGCCCAAGACCACACAACATTGGTATCATAACTAATACCTGCATAACTAAAACCTGCATTACTAATACCTGCATAACTAATACCTGCATTACTAATACCTACATAACTAATACCTGCAACCAAACGGCCCCAAATTACTTTATTGAAAGGTCAATGTGCTTAGATGGATAATATAATGTATTTTAAAGGATCTAAAATACCTTTAAAGTATTGAAAATGGTATAAAATTACCCTCCATCCATCTATTGGCTCCAAAATACCCTTTCCATCCACAAATACCCTTGTCATCCACCTTTTGGTTCAAAATTGACCACTTACTTAACGGTTTTATATTTAAACTATTTAAATATTATTTTAAATACGTGGCGCTCAACTATTTATTATAATTGAACTTATTAATATAATTTATAAATCAATTCAATACCCACCCATTACTAAATAAACCCCTCCAAATTAATAAACTCGTTCCATTATTAATGCAACAACAGAAAATCTACTACCAATTGAGCGTTTTTAAAAATTTGAGGCAAAAAATATCTATAGAAGTAAATTATCATACATTCAAGTGTCTAAATAAAAATTACTGATAAACTTAAAAGTCTAACTATGTTCATCTTAATTAATCTTACGTCTCAATTATGTGATGTTACTTGATAGGTAACTTCTTTTCAAAATAATATATTAAAGGTTTTATAACAAATCATAAATATTAATGAAATTATATTTTTAAAAAGTGCATAAATTAGTTGGGGATGTATTACTTCTTTATCTTTAATCATAAATTTCTAATTCAATCTTGAAAGAGAATCCTATTGAAAGTGTCATCTTAAATAAACGGCTCAACCTAAATTTAATTGGGCTCCAATTCGGACTCGAATAATTTGGACGTCATTTTAAGGAATCTATAATTTCATCGTGTTTTACTAGTGTTTATGACGATTTTGATATTATAATTGGATTATTAATTGGGTGGGGTTAAGTTAATAATAAATGGGTAGTGGGTTGGTTTATAAATTATATTAATAAATTAAATTATAACCAATAGTTGAACGCCAAGTATTTTAAAAAATATTTAAAGAGTTTAATTTTAAACAATTAAGAAATGGTCAATTTTGAATCCAAAGGTGGATGACAAGGGTATTTTGGAGCCAATCGATGGATGAAAAGGGCATTTTGGAGCCAATAGGTGGATGAAGGGTAATTTTGTACCATTTTCAATATTTTAAGAGTATTTTAGGCCATTTTCCGTATAATGTATGGATCAAAATAGGATTTATACAATAACATGGTATTAAAAAATATTTTCCCTAAAATCAATAAGTATCATATACCATCATTATATGTGGAAGATGTGATGAATACATTATTGTTTGGAATAAATGTAAGGCAAGTTCAAACAATAAACATGTAAGGCAAGTTCCTAGTGTGTGCATGCCTCACGACTAATCCACACAATTGTATAAGTGAAAATAAATTAAAATTATCTACGTAATCTTCCTTCACAAGTCTATGAATTCATTTTACATTTTGGTTATGTTAAGAAAGTCTTCATGTCTCCTCTTCATCACCAAATAATCATAATATAATTGGTTTCTTTGGGTCCCCTTTTCTGGACTAATAAGATGATAACAAGCCCAAAAAATGTCCTACTTTTATAACTACCTTTATTTTAATAAAAATCAAAATGATTCTATATTTTATTGATGTTATTGATTTTAATTTGTTTGCTTTTTCATCCTCTTTGTCAAACGTAAAAAGACATGCAATGGAGTCTTTGTGTTAGGTAACCTGCCTAGAACAATAACCTTGATAAAGCATTCTCTAGTCTCCACAATTTCCCTATAAATACCTCATTTTTCTCATCATCTTGTGTACACCACACTTGTTTCTATTTTCAAAGTAATAGGTTCTAATTAAGAAAATTTCTTCCAATAATATGGCTTGGTTTAAGAGTGCCATAGTTTTGTTTTTCCTAGTGATTTTAGTGGGAAGTTCCTCAGCTCAACTCACCACTGGATTTTACTCAAAATCATGTCCTAAGCTCTATCAAACTGTGAGATCTGTGGTCAACTCTGCTATTCAGAAGGAAACCCGAATGGGTGCTTCCCTCCTTCGCCTATTCTTCCACGATTGCTTCGTTAATGTAATCTAATCTACCTTCTTTATTTTCACTCCTTTTTGTTTTTGTTAATATTGTTGTTTTAGAACATGGTATTTTATTATATACGGAAAAAAAAGCTTAATATACTCATTAATTTTATGACTTAAAGTTGATATATCCCTCAGTGAAAACGACATTTTTAGTCCCTGTGTTAAGGCTATATTCTTATTTTAGTCCTCATTTATCTTACTTAACACTATTAACCTTCAATTATATCAAGTAAGTGATTTTAATCCTTCAACTTACAGATTCAAAAAATTAACAGAGAGTTCACTGCTAAAAAGGATAGTTTGGGTATTTTAATGTTATTGCTTGAGAAAATGGAATTTTTTTTTCAAAGATCAATATCGTTCGTGGGCGTGAGAGGGAGGGTTAATGCTTATAAAGTTGGTTTTGTTGGCATTGTAGCTCAAATCGATTGGTTTGTTCTTTTAGATAGAGGCAGAGAAGACTTAGCTTGTTCTTCAAAGAGAGATAGAATTAAAATCACTCACTTGATATAATTGAAGGTTAATAGTGCTAAATTAAATAACACAAGAATTAAAACAAGAAATTAGCCTTAACACAGGGACTAAAAATGTTGTTTCCCAATCCCTCGTTATAAAAGTTACGTAGTAGAAAAGTTTATCTATCAAAAACAAGATGAGTGTTATATTGTGCACTTTGCATAATTCCAAAATCGTTGGTATTTTCTGTTGCCAAGTGTCTTAGGACTACTGATAATGATATTTTTTTTGTGAGACAGTTCGACAACTTTGTTGGTGAGTTCGTTTACTATATGTCTTTTTCTGTCTCCATGCATTCAAAGGTTTCCGGGCCCTCTATATATATATATATAATTATTTTTGACTTTTGACTTGGCGCTGTGTATTTACAGGGATGCGATGGATCATTGTTCCTGGACGATACATCAACCTTCACAGGAGAAAAGAGGGCACAACCCAATTTCAATTCCGCCAGAGGATTTGAAGTAATTGACAACATCAAATCTGCTGTTGAAAAAGTGTGCCCTCGTGTGGTCTCTTGTGCTGATATTTTGGCTGTTACTGCCCGAGACTCTGTTGTAATTGTAAGTTGTTCATCGACATATTTGTTTATGCATTTAATATGATATATAAACAAAAAATTATTGGATGTTATTATATATAGCTTGGAGGACCTAATTGGGATGTAAAACTGGGAAGAAGAGATGCGAGGACAGCAAGCCAAGGTGCTGCCAATAACAGCATTCCTACCCCAACTTCTAACCTTAACCGTCTCATCTCTAGCTTCACTGCTGTTGGCCTTTCTACAAAGGATATGGTTGCTTTATCTGGTTTGTTTCAATCCTACTCCTACTCTAATCTAATTTGACTGGACACGAAATTAACATTTTGTAATATAGGAGCTCATACTATTGGACAAGCAAGGTGCACAAGTTTCAGGGGACGCATATACAACGAGACCAAAAACATGGACGCATCACTAGCGAGAACCAGGCAAAATAATTGCCCCAGAGCCTCAGGATCAGGGGATAACAATTTGGCGCCTCTTGATTTACAGACTCCTACGCGCTTCGACAATCACTACTTCGTAAACCTTGTTAACAAAAAGGGACTGCTCCATTCTGATCAGCAGCTTTTCAATGGAGGATCCGTTGATTCAATTGTGAAATCATACAGTAACAATCCCAGAAGTTTCATCTCTGATTTTGTGACTGCCATGATTAAGATGGGTGATATCCGTCCCCTCACTGGTTCTAACGGAGAGATCAGGAAGAACTGCAGGAGAATCAACTAATTTAATTGTGTTAATTTCAAGTGTGTTTGGAGATTGCTATTTTGAATTTTGAATTGCACTGTTTTGTTGCTTGATTTGTAGGCTCAATGGCTGTTATATACCCGTCACAGCTTCAAGTGCCACTAATTTGTATCGTATTGAGTTTTATATCTAATAGTATATGAAAATAACTTTCTTTGTTAAAACAAAACGGGGATACTCTTAGTGCCTATGATTATGAAAGAGGTTACATGAAGAAAGATTTAGAAGTTTCTCCCTCTTAGCTTACTTCAACGTAAACATGGGGTTCGAAAAATCGATGTACCTTATATATTCTATGTATTTTTTTATCGAGAGAGTTCGAATGAAAGACCATGTGAGTCCGCCCTTTGTACGAATTGAAAATGGATTAAGCTAACCAATATAAATATGGATAAATAATGTATTGGGCAAAACAATCATAAGTCACTTTAATCTCATAAAACCAAAAAGCTTAAAACAGTTAACTGAGTTGATTGAAATCTACTTTCTAAACAATGACTTCTACATATAGTATAAACTTTGAAACGTATTCCACGACCCCATTCTTGTTAGTTTTCGTTGGGAGAAAATAATGACTATCAATATATATATATATATATATATATATATATATATATATAACCTTCAATTAATAGTAGACAAACACAAATTGGAAATAGAATATTAATTCCAAGTAAATGACTCAACATATTTAACCTTCCATTAATTTAAAGGTATGTTTGAGAAAATGTATCAGCTATAGTGTGAAGCAACATAAAGATGCTATTAAATGCTAAGTGAAATTTTATAGCGTACAGAACATGGGCCTGAACTCTAGACAATCGTTATAAGAGGTATCATATTGGGCTCTGCACAACATGAAGATGGCATGGGCTAATAGGCAATGTCACCGAAAAATTTGAAAAAAATCATACAAACTGCTATTCAGGGTTAATTACGTAACTATAGAAGCAATACAAAAAGGAAAATTTAGCTAACTAGTCAAAAAAATCAACTTATTTAGTGATAATATCCATACTTTAATAATATTATTAAACATGTCAAAAATGTCATTATTTTAAAAATAAATAATTATTAATATTTTCTCTCTCATTATTTACACCCTTTTTTTCTCTCTCATACATTACACATTTTCCTATATTTATGAGATTGGATATATATTAATGTCATTTTAATTTTCTCTTTCTTTTCTTAAGTTTATCAATTTCTCTTTCTTACTTTCTTCCTAATCAATTCCCAGATTTTTCTCTCTTTTCTTATTCTTCTTTTCAATTTCTCTATCTAACATTCTTCCAAATCAATTTCATAGATTTTCGATTCAATATATTAATATTTTCTTTTATTCTCATTTAATTTCGTTGCAAGATTTGATTTGAAGATTAACATTGATTTGGGTATTATGTTTTTCAGATTCCTTATTTATTTACTTACTGATTTTAGTGTTTTTTTTTTTAAAAAATAATATTTTGTTGTTATTCTTAAAACATTTTTTAAGGTTTGAGACTACATAATTCTCTCTTCAATGGACGTTTTCAAGAGAGTTACTAGAGGTATTGGACAAAATAATCAAAGTTCTTCCGATTTTCCATCATTTATTTTTTTTTCACTCAAAAATTAAACAACAATGTAGGTTCTACTTCTAAATCTAAGGAGTATATACGACGGGGAAAAATGCCTGAATCCGTCTATGTGCAAAATTCCACATAAATTCATAACCATGAAGTTGAAGAAGACCAATTTGTTGGAGAAGAGTTTTTTTTTTTTTTTTTGCATGTTCTATGTCTTGCATGTTTAGTTTAATTTGTTTAGTAATTTTAAGATTCAAAAAAATTCATGTTACAATGCGTTTGAAAGTGTATATGGAATTTTTATAATGTTATAGTTAGTATTTATTTTTGTATTTCATATATTTATTGTATTTTGTGTTCTGCTTTTTTTTGTGTGTGTTAGTTATATCAATGTAACACATTATATAAGTTTGATTGTGTATATTTCATAGTTTTAATGTTTTTTGTATTCATAGATTCGGAAGTGTATGTTGAATTTTGTTGTTGTTTTAGTCAGTATGTATTTTTGTATTTCATTGTTTTATTGTATTTTGTATCCATAGATTTGTAATCGTATTTCATATATTTAATTCATTTTGTATTCTAATTTTTTTTTTGTGATAGTTATGTCAATGTACCACAGTTAGTATTTATTTTTGTATTTCATAGTTTTATTATTTTTTGTATTCATAAATTTGGAAGTATATATTGAATTTTGATACTGTTTTAATCAGTATGTATTTTTACAATTAATAGTTGTATTCATTCAAAAATGATGTTGCATTGTTCTGAATCTGACATTTTTATCTAATTGTATTTATTCTAAAGGTATGTCAACTAGTTATGTATTTTATTTAAGAATGAGTACACCAAATATTCAATTATTTCTTTTCAATTTTATATTTCATTCACTTTTTCATCATACTAATTTTTTGTATTTTATATATTATTATACAAAATTCTAAATAACAATTAGAATAAATAGAAATACAAATAAAATACATATTGAAATGAATACATACAAGATTTTTGATTTTTTTTTAACTATATAGGAAAAAAATATATGAAAATATAAATATATTTCTTAAATGACTATATAGATAAATTCGGCATACCTATTTGAATGAATACAAACTAATAAAAAACTATAATAAATATAATATAATATATTGTGAATGAATATAATTTTAAAAAGGTAAAATTCTGGAGAAAAAAAAAGAATAAATTTAAATTTTATTTGAAAATGTAACTGATGAGAAAATTAAGGATCCTAACATTTTTTTTGAAATATTCTCTTCCTTGATTTTCTCTCTTTTGTTATTAAATAATTATATTCTTTAAATAAAAACAAATAATAAAAACATAAATAAGACACATAACAAACTAAAATTTGACATTTTTACTAAATATTGAAAGTGTTGCTAATGAGCTCTCTTAAATGCTAAAATGTTGACATTTTGAAAAATTTCCCATACAAAAATTCAACAGAGAAATGGTCATATGTAATGTATCAAATATATGTACAGAGTCGTCAATATGGGATAGGCCTATTGGGCCGGCCTGCCTAATCCGGGATTTAGTAGGACTCAGCTAAGATTTTTGGAGCCCATTTAAAAAAAGAGTTTTTTAGCACAGCCTGCATAAGCCTGTTAATTTGAGGAGTTTGAGAAATATTGGTAGGGTCGGCCCGTGGGCAGATAAAACTTAATTAAAAAATATAATATAATATTAAAATTTAAAATCAAAGAGAGTCCAAACTCAAAATAATTAGGTTAATATTTCTTAAATATTTATACTTTTACTTGAAAAAACTTAATAATTTTTTTTTTTTTGAAAATGGTAACTTAACTTCATAAATATTTTATAAAGATAATTTTATTTGTGAATTTGATTAACAAGTAGTAACATTAGCATCATGTAATATTGTTTTGTCGATATGTATGATAATATTTTAAAATTATAATTTATAATTTAAATTTATAATTAAAAAATATATAATTTTTTTAAAAAGTGGGCTGACTCGGCAAGCATGTAGCCCACGTATTTGTGGGTTGGGCCAATCATTTTGCAGCCCACACAAAAAATGGGCTAGCTCGGCCTGAACCGTAAAATGTCAAAACCTATATAAGTTAGTCCGGATAGGGTGGGCTAACCCATATTGACAACTCTATATATATAATGTAAAAATCATGTGTGTGTGTATATATATATATATATATATATGGTGTATAACTATGTTTCAGAGATGTATATTGTATACATTATTTTGTATAATATTTATACTTTACAATTTATTTATTTTCAATACCAACCAACTGAAATCTTCTCTAAACAGTCTAATCAGGGTCATTTTGATCATTTCCACTCTTTTGATCTTCATATTATGTAATTATATTTTAGTCTATGCTTATTGTGATTAAGAAGAATTTAGTCCACATAACCCTCCTCATTCACGCTTAACACCCACAAATTAAAGTCAGTGCGGTCAAACTCCTCTAAAGAAAGAATTTACGTTTCTTCATATTTAAATCTTAGTTCAAGAAATTCAAGCTAAGCTAAATATCTTCTTTTCAGATATATGGGATTTCATCAATGGATGCTCTTTCACTTATTGAGTCTTGAAGAAAATCTAGTTTTTTCGTTAATGATCTCTACAAAAATTAGGGTTCTCAAGTATGACATAATTTTTCATCATGTTTCTGTCATCTTCATGATTAGTTTAATCATGTATTTTTATACTATAATTCAACAGTTTATATTGTATTTTTATGAACTCTCAAAGCACAAATATCTTCATGTATTAGAACTATGTAATTTTAGATACATGTTTCAGATTATCTGTTTTCATTTAGATAAATTTTCTACTCATATTTATCAGATTATCAGTATTTTTGAGCTACTCAGAATTATCAATTTATCACATCATTCAGTATATTCATATTACTATTATTTTCAATTTATCAACATGTTTTTTATTGAGAGTTTTAATTAGAACCGAATGGGTCTAGGAATGAAGGTTTACCATCAATTAAGTCTGAGATATTTAGTAGCAATTACTAAGTCTCAGAAATACGTGTTATCGTAGGCTTATAGGGATCACCCATTAGACTAGGACTTACTCGTTAGTCATTTATGGATATTATCTTAGTGGTACCACATTAGCTCTAAACAATATTTTAACTAATGGGTTATTTCGATGAAGATTATACATGGAATCCATATCTAGATCACATGATTACATGTTATTGATTTATCGGGTTAGTAATTTTTTAAAGTTTATCAAAAAAATCATTGAGTTATCGATTCAGTATTATTTTTATAATATTGAGTTACACGGTAAATTGAAAACTCATTATGTAGTAATTACTACTTTACCTCAACATAAATATTAAATATCAATCTCAATTGCTTACTAGTTACTGTTTTTGGCCTTTAGCCTTTGTTGGGTATCATTTGCCCGGAGCTTCTTACCATAAAAAGGTTTTCCAATCCTATAAAGACAATGTTTTCTTTTTCAAAATCTATTAGGCTAAATGGTCTCCTAAACTAATAAGAATTATAATTTCCTAAAGTAAAAAGGGAAAATTCAAGATATAATTAACAAATCTTCCTCTTGGCTTGAATTCCTTTCTTTAATTGAAATAGTGCCTCTCTGCGTTGCTCCCAGCCCTTCAAAGGGCTTACTGAGTACAATCAACACTAATCAAGTCTAGGCAATGCTTAAACTTATTGATCCATACTGTCTTGGTCACCATATCTATTGAATTATCATCTATAAAGACTTTCGTCATATTAACAACTCTTTAAGATACAATATCTCGGATAAAATAATGTTTGAGTACCATATGTTTTGTCATCTCCAAGTCTTGTACCTATATAAATTTTTTCACTACCTCGGTAAAGAAAAACCAGATATACCTAGTTACATTCCAACGGCCAACCCCACCGAAAAGAGTAAAAACATAACATGTCAGGAATCTTCACTTATCCATGTCACCTTCATATTTAGAATTCATATAACTTACTATTGATTCACTTAACTTTTCTTCTGAAAAAGTCAAGCCCACGTCTGCATTACCCTTCAAGTATCTCAAGATCCACTTCATTGCTTGCAAATGTTCTTTACTAAGACATGTCATGTATCTACTCACAATATTAACAAATGTAAAGTATCAAGACGAGTGCAAAGCATAGCATACACAATCCACTACACTCAAATATGAAATACTAGATGCTCAATGATTGTAGAGAATTTTCTTCAAATATACCTTTTCTAATTCTTCCAGTCAATATGAAATATTCTCCTAAATTGCCTTACAAAATCCTTGTAACACAAAAGGTAGTCTTATTCTAATCTTATATACCTAGACTAAAATTAGAATCCCGTCGAATATATCTATTTCATACTTTGTTGAAAATGATG
>JAKWJD010000587.1:0-57689 GCA_027705065.1 Solanum peruvianum
ACTCACCATTTTCTTAGCACAAAGAAAGGAAATGATATTCACCGATTGGAAGTGTATCACCCTCCCACACTAACGGATCTGTCCCAGGCTTGGCTAACGTCACCGTTTTAGCATTACAATCCAAGATCGCAAAATTCAGAGAAAGCCAAGTCATACCTAGAATTACATCGAAGTCACCCATTTCTAAAATACCAAGTCTACATAAGTGTGCTCCCCACAAAATGCACCAAACAAGACCTATATACCTTTTCAATACTACAACAGACTCACCCACCGGAGTAGAAACACGAATAGTTATCAAGTGTTCACAATGCAAATTTAAACCATTAGCAAATGATGAAGATACATATGAAAACGTGGAGCCAGGGTCAAAATAATACAGATGCCATGCAATCACAAAACCAAAAAAATTTCCGTGATAACAGCATCAGACTCGTCTCCGCTTCAGACCTCCCAGGGAAAGCGTAACAATGGGCCCCATTATTTGTCTGTCCGTTGCCCCTACCATTTGCGTAGTAGTGGCTCCAGTTTGCCCTTAACCTCGGCCGTTTTGGTGACGCACCATTACCTCGACCACCACGTCCTCCAGAAAAACGGCCTCTATCCATGACCAACACCCCTACCTCTAGTTTGTTGGGCTCTGTAACTCTGATTTTGGACAATACCTCTTAATGTGTCCAATCTCCCTCCCCTCCATAACATTCTCTGGGTTCACGCATCGGCCTCTCAGAGAAGTGTTGACCGGTCTGAGGTGGACCCCCAACTACAGTCTGTAGTGAAGACTGAATTGGTCGACTTGCGTAACCTCCGGAGCTCTGTCCTCTAGAGTGAGAACCATTAACTCACCTCCCCTTCGAAACCTTTTTGATGTCAATGTCGTGGGGAAGTCATCTGGCTTCACTCCTTCTACTTCTATCACAAAGTCTACCACCTCTTGAAAGGATGTTGCCGTTGCCGCTATCTGTAAGGCTGAAATCCGCAATTCTGACCTCACCCCTTCACAAACGGCGGATCCGTTCTTGTGGACTGAAACACGTTGGGTGGCATACCTTGATAAAGCACGAAACTTAGCCTCGTAGCGTTGACCGTCATCCTACCTTGCCTCGAGAATCAAGAACTCATCCTTTTTCTATCTCTCAAAGTCCTTGGGATAATACTTCTCCATAAAAGTTAGAGAATGATTCCAAGTCATAGGTGGTGCCTCTGTTGGTTGACACTCACATATGATCGCCACCACATCTTGGCGTTCCCTTGAAACTGATAGCTATACGAACTCAACGCTAAACCGTTCTACTTTAACCCATCTTGTGTAGTAGCTCATGACAATCAACCAGAAAATCGTAGGCAAATCCTCTAATTCTGCGCCCTTAAATACTGGAGGTTTCAATTTCAAGAACTTACTGAAAATTTCATTCTGATCATTTGTCATAATAGGCCCCAGTTCAGACGTGGAAATGTGCTATTCCCAATGAGGCACCATGCGGGGAGCCATAGTAGCCGCATGTCGTATCTCTAAAATCGGAGGTGTTGGTGCAGAAAACCACTGGAGGTGCCTGACCCCTGATCAGATAACCCGCTAAGATAAGCAAGTACCTTGTTGATCATCTCTGGGTAGGTGGGGTGGCATTTCCTATTCTGCCCTGTTTAGTTTCCCCTTCCTCACCCTCTCTTACTAACCTCCTCAGTCGGTGGGATGAGTCACCAGCCCTAGTCCTCAGATGGACAGGTGCTCTTCCTCTTCCCCTAGAGGACGTCCTCCCACGACCTCTTCCACGGCCTCTTGCTGCTGTTCTTCCTCGAGCCACATCCCAGTGGCTTTGCTCAGATCTTTTCTTGTCGTACCGTTGTTTGCTGCTGGTGCGGTCGTTGCTCTAGTTTCTAACCATCTGCGAAATAGAGTGAAGATGGTCAGATACCAATTGTATCACCTAGATACCAATTGGACTCAAGTAGTAGCAACGAAAGAAGAATGAAAGAATGGAATTTTCCTAAAGTCTTACAGCCTCTCAAAGAAAAGTAAAGGCGCCCCCTACCGTTCCTTAAGACTCTACTAGACTCGTTCTTGTTTGATGAGACCAACGAACCTAATGCTCTGATACCAAGTTTGTCACGACCCAAACCGGGGCCGCGACTGGCACCCACATTTACCCTCCTATGTGAGCGAACCAACCAATCTAACCTTTAACATTTTAATACAATATCAACAAAAGAAATGCGGAAGACTTAAACTCATTAATAAACATTCAAAACTATTATTATTATCCCCCAAATCTGGAAGTCATCATCACAAGAACATCTATCTCAAATTGCTAAACTAAAACTGTCTAATAAGCTAAAACAACTACTAGCTAGTCCATGCCGGAAGTTCAAGGCATCAAGACTTGAAGAAGAAGACCCAGTCCAAGCTAGACGCATTAGCTCACCCTGAATTTCCGATGAAGTGAAGACTGGCTAGATCTACTGTTGAGTTGAAGTTGACGGAACGTTTGCTGCATTACACAAATAACAAAGAAGAAAACATAAAAGTAGGGGGTCAGTACAACCACAAGTACTGAGTAGATATCATCGGCCAACTCAAAATAGGGAACAGTATATATCCATAATAATGTAAATCAACTACAATACTCAACATGTAGCAATAACACATGAATTCATCAATAACTACAACCTAGTTCACACATGAGGCTCAAGCCTCTATACCATACTCATTTGGGAATTAAGTTCATTAGATTGAAAATATTCATTATCTTTCAAGATTCATTATCTTTCTTCCTCTTGTGTCGGTACGTGACACTCCGCTCCTCTATTTCTATCCTGGTGCCGAACGTGGCACTCCGATCCCTCATATACTATCCTGGTACCGGAACGTGGCACCCGACCCGATCCATTACTATCCTGGTGTCGGAACGTGACACTCCGATCCTCATATTCATTCTATCCTGGTACCGGAACGTGGCACCCGATCCATATCTATCCTGGTGTCGGAACGTGACACTCCGATCCTCTCATATCATTCTATCCTGGTACCGGAACGTGGCACCCGATCCATATTCTATCCTGGTGTCGGAACGTGACACTCCATCCTCATATTCATTCTATCCTGGTACCGGAACGTGGCACCCGATCCCCGAATTCATCAAGCCTTCTTTCATACTAAGGCATCATCAATCTCATTATATAATTTATCAAGCCTTCTTTTACACTAAGGCATCATCATCAACAAGTGAATTAGGGTTTCTTTCAAGATTTGGGATTCAAAACTTCATCATGCTCATATAATCGCATATTATATATATTATATATATATATAATCCATATATATATATATATATATATATATAATATATATATTATATATATATATATATATATATTCATATTCATACAAGCTTTCAATTAAGCACATAGTAGGGTTTTACAATACTATCACCACATAGCATTCACTATTAAGAGTTACTACAAGTAGCATGAAAACCATAACCTACCTCCACCGAAGAATTGATCAAACAAGCTAATCCTCAAGCTGCGTTTTCTCGTCTCTCCGATCGATCCCTCTCTTCTCTTTGTTCTTTCTGTTTGTTTTATTCAAACCTCTTTCCTTTACCCTAATTATCATATAATTAAGACTAAAGAGGACAATGAACCCACTAATTAACTAAGGTTACCTCTTTTAACCCCCGTAATTACACTTATTAATATTAACCCTCAATCTTTATAATTAAGGAAAGAATGGTATAAAACGACCCTTAAAACGTGTAGAGGAATCCTATTCTGCCTGGGATTTGCGCAACCTGTGACGGGCCGTCGTGCCTGCGACGGTCCGTCACGATGGTCGTCGCAGCCTCCCAATTCCAGGTGAACTGTGACGGCCCGTCACACCGTGACGGTCGTCCTGCACCTCCGTCCTGACGGTTAGAAACTCGTTTCTTGTACCAAATTCTCAAAAGTTGAAGTGTTTTGCAACGGGAACTCACGACGGTTTGTCATGGATGTGACGGCACGTCCTGCAGGTCCGTCACAATTTACAGAGAGTCGATTTTCAGTATCCAATTTCAGAATTCTAAGTATGCTGAAACGACGCACCCTCGACGGGCCGTCGTGCCTGTGACGGTCCGTCGCAGTGCCCGTGGTCTTGGCCAGTTTTTCCAGAATTAAAATCTGCTGCTCAAACGACTAAACAGGTCGTTACATTATGATTATAATATTTGCTCGTATTTGTCCTTCTTTTATTTAATCATATATATCCTTGTTTGATTATGTCAATATTTACCATTTAAAATTATGTTCTTTACTTGTCATATATTGTGCTACTATGGTTATTGATTTCTTGACTTTATTTTAACTATTTTCTAATGTCTTTTACATTCTGGTAAACAAAAAACTATATATATATATATATATATATATATATATATATATATATATATATATATATATATATATATGATATATTATATATATATAATAATCTCATTTGATTCTCTTGAATAAGAATAATATTAATTGACCCCCTTTTCTTATATTGTTTGTGTAGAGGTATTCATGTAATTTATTATTAGTTAAATATTTGACAACTTTAAAACTATTTCATTGTCATATTTAGTTGATAATATATTTGATAAAATAATAATAATAATTTAAAAGTTGATTTTAGCTCTTCTTTATTAAATAATAATAATAATATTTCTCCCTATTTATACATTATTTTTTTACTTATTTTATATGGTAAAATAATAAATTTGATTTGGTCTTTCTTTATTCAAGGAACATATTACTCTTCCTAATTTATTATTATTTATTTATATTTTGCAGCATAATAATAATTTAATATATTTTGGTGCTTTTTTATTTATGATAAAAAGATATTGTCTTCCTAACTTTATTATACTTATTTATTTTTGGTAATGAGCATTTTAAATATTTTTTTCTGATTTTGCCTCCTCTTTATTTAAAGAAATATATATTACTCTTCTTATTTTATTACTTGCTTATATTCGGTAAACAATATTTAAATAATTTGGCTGATTTGACTTCCTTCAAAATAAGGAAATGGTATCATAATTAATTCCTTAAAAATATTTATTTTCCTTATGTGTTCTCCCCCTCTTTGCTATATAAAGAAGACCCCTCCCTTCATTATATCATCAACTCATTCACTCTCTCTCAATACAAGAGCTCACATCCTCTTACCACTTATACTATTACTATTCTTAAACAAAATTAAGATTTCGGTGTTCTTCTTTGCTACTACTTGGCTACTTTGCTTTGTTGAAATAGAAGTTCGATCAACTCGTTCTTATCGCTACCAACCCTTTCTTCTCAACCGGTTAGTATTCCTTTCGCATTCATACATTTACGAAAGTTTATTGTTCAAATCCCCTATATATAAAACTTATTGTTAAACAATTGCATATGTGTCTAATCTTGTCTAAATAAATGTGATTACTTGTGTAGTCATTTGATTGCTTTGGCAGGTATTAAAGTTGAAGTTCAAGTTGAAAATTAGCTATGAAGAGAGATTAAATTCATCTAATTCATATATTTGAATCTATATTTATTTGAATTTTTGTAATATTTGTATAACTCTAAAGCTCTCGCATATGAAATATTTGAGGACCGCTTAAGGGGAGGGAAAGTTGTATGTTAATCATATTTTTTTTATTTGGAAAATTATTTGTATTAGAAAGCATGCCTATAGGTTCGTAATTTATTTGACAATTTTTTTTTGATAAAGTAATTATAGATATAAGCATAAAAATAAAATGAAATAAAATCATTTGTTTCATTTAACAAATTACTTGACTTTTGAATATATTTTATAGTAAAATCTTTGCATTTAATAAATTTACTACATTAATGTTCTACTAGTTTTTCCTTTTTTTACAAAGTTTTGCAACATTTTTTTTTTAAAAAAAGTCATTGTTCAATCCTCCTTTAAACCTTTGGATTGATTATGACATTTGTTTTTTAAAAATAAATTATAAGCACTATCTCCTAACCTATCGTTAGTGGGAAAGTCAAAGGAATTACGAGGTCTAGTTCCAATTTTTTAATTAAACCGACGAGTCCCCGGAAGTACCACCTACCCATGATTTTCAAAAGGAATTATGTGTATTTATATTTAAATATATATGTGCCTATATGTAAACTGAATCTCTTAAATCATTTTCAAAAATATAAACTATTGTTATTTTTCTAAGACCGACCTCAAATCAAATTTGTTTCTATGGTGGAGGAGCGCGATTAACAATATCGTGACATCACCTCTATAAAGAAACAAACATTTTTTAAAATAAAAATTTCTATTCAAAACTTGCTCAATTTTTCAAAACTTTACTTTGGAACATATTACTCTTGTTTGGTGTAGCATAATAAATTAAATCGAGCTATTTTCTATATCTTTTGTGCATATTATGTCTTCTTGTTTATCTCTTTATTAATTGCTTAATATATACAATATTTGTTTATCACATAGATCCTATGCTCAAAGAATAAATAATTGAAGTAATTTTAATTGTTTAGTAATTTTTTGGGGTAAATTAAAATAAAAATAATAAAATTGTTTGCTTATTTATTTGCCTCTTATCTATCCCCTCGCTTATCTTCAAAATTTTATTTAATGTTTATTTATTGTTATCACTTAGTTTTGCATGCTTAAATAATTAAATAAAAAAAAGAATAAATATTTTCTCAACTTTTTAATATTTTATCACTTAGACTCTCATAATTAAATATTAATGAAAATAATAATACGAGCTCTTTGTTCGATTTGTTTAACACGTAATCTGGTATGTTAAAATAAATAAAAATAAACTTGACTGTTTATTTATTGCTATTACCTAGCCTTGCATGTTTAAATTAATAAAAATAATAAAATAGTCTTAATTGTTTTATATTTGTTATCACTTAGCAAGCTTAAATAAATTAATAAATGAAGTGACCTTATTTGCTACTTGTAATCCCCACCTAGATTGCATGAGATACGGTCGGGACCCTCATTTGTGGACCTCGAGGGATGCCTAATACCTTCCCCTCGAGGTAATTTGAACCCTTACCTTGATCTCTGGCTCGTTGACCTTAGATAGACTTAGTTAGGTTAGATAGGTGCCCTAACGCGCCTTAATTCGTTAGGTGGCGACTCCAAACTCAAAATCCCAAAAGAGTTGTTAGGTCGTGCATAAAACCCATTTTTTTTTGCCAAAAATGGGGCGCGACAGAATGGTGACTCCGCTGGGTATATTAGGTTCTTACCATTGTGTGTTTCGTGCTTATCTATGTGAGGTTACTTTATTTTGGTTAATTCATTATTCGCTAGATGTTTATCATGTTTAGTAATCATTTGTTGCTTTATTTACTGTCTTCTCTCCATGTTCCACCCTTTTCCCTCTTCCTTATTTGTTTATTACCATGTTTTTACATTTTCCTGTTTCCCTTGTTTGTTTACTTTTATGTTTAATCCCATGCCCTTTTTCCTTATTTGCGTGATTTTTAAACACCTTTATATGTTTAAATTCCTTTATTTATTTATGCTTATTTATTGTTTTATAAGCTGCCTATATGTTACCGCTTTCCAATTTAAATGCTAAGTGTTTATTGCTTTGATAATTGGCATTCCGCTCATACTTCCCCCAATTGGGACCCTCTTTTTTTTTTGTTTATTTTGTTCTCGTGATGTTGTGACTTTGCACCTCTCACAACTACTCAATTATATTCAAATACCCATTATAGAGAGTCGGCATATGCGTGGACATGACGGATAGTTTTACTACCGCAAAACCACGAGCCTCTCGCATAGAATCTCTTTCAAATCCGTCTCACGCCAACTCTTAGAAGTCCTGGTTAGGTCATACATGCTGCATAAGCCCTAGGTGGTTTGACCCTTGGTATCAATCCACATAATTAGTAGACACCCTCTCGTTTAAAGGGCCCCAACACCCTTCGACAAATTGCATACTTATGTGCCAACGTAATCATAATAATTAAATCAAGCCAACGTTGTAAAAAAGAAGTTTAGAAGTCATTTGTTACTTTGTTTTGAAGAGTCATGGTTCACCCTCATTTTCCCAACACGCTAATGGTGGTCAAAGTTAATCCCATTTTGAAGACTTGGTGGGAAGATATTCAAAAAATTCGAGAGTTAGAAGCAAATGAACTATTAGGTGGCCTCACTACTTTGATCTCCGTAGAGTCAGATCGTCATTTAATCAAGGCATTGTTGAAATTCTGGGATACAGAGAGTTTAGTCTTCAAATTCAAGGATTTTGAGCTAACCCCAAGAATTTAAGAGGTTGGAGGATTCCTAGGTCTCGCATACAAAGAGCGGGAAATGATTTTTCCACACAAACCAAGTCCAAGATCTTTTCTGAAGCAAATGGGCATGCGTCATAATCCAAGTCTAATTTGTCCGAAAGAAGGTTGGATTTCTTTAGAGTTCTTATATTCACTCTTTGGGGACTAGGAAGGTCATCAAAACTTTCACAGAGAATTTGCTTGCTCTTCTGCAAAATGGGAAAGATATCATCTTAATGCATTCGTCGTCGCCCTATTAGGCTCATTGGTTTTTCCTAGAGAAAGAGGAAAGATCCACACAGGCTTGTGTTACGTGATTCGTATGTTGGCTCTAGGTAGGAAGACCTTAGTCCCCATGATACTTGCAGAAATTCTAAGAGCCTTAACTGCATGCACCAAAGGCAAAAGATACTTTGAGGGGTGCAACTTTCTGCTGCAACTTTTGGCCGTCGAACATTTCTACCAAAGAGCTAATAAAGTAGACATTGTTAGAGGGACTATGGGGAACAAAATTATCAACCATCGCCTAAGGATGAAATATTTTATCTGATTAACATATCTAAGGGAGGGTTCAGCCGTTGAAATCCAATGGAGGTATTATTGGTTGAAACCACGGCGTGCCATCATTAGAGGAAATGAACTTTAATTTATCGAGCTTATCGGTTTGAATGGCGTGAAACCATACGCACCACTTCGAGTCCTTTAACAATTCGGACAGATCCAAATGATACCTCTACAATCCCATATGAGCCACTATGGATATGACTTTGGGTCAGAAATACCGCAAGTGAACTCTATACTGCGAAGATGGGAGAATGTGATAACTATCGATGTTCAAGAGCACCGACCTTTTGCACACCTGAATATTACGTATGGCTTTAAGAAGATGCAGAGAATAGAGTTTTGAGTGAAGGAGGTCTTCCTGGTTTTGGCGATGAAAAGGAGAGAAGATGTGCTCGCAACCTTCTCAACACCGATTATGAGATTACCCCAGAAATGAGGAAGCAGATTGTGCCTAACATTGGGAAGCAACATAATTGAAGTTTTTTTTTTCTTTTCTTTATTCCCCATGTGTTATCCCTAGCCCTTTAGTTATCTCCGGATTTATGTAATAAATAAAATTTATTTCAATACAATAATCGAAAGTCGTTTTATTGTCTAACTCTTAACTCCAAATTGGCAAATATGGATTGAATTAATTATTGTGCATCACTTATGTGTCGCTTAGGCTTACCTATGGCTCAACGAGGTCCCGTGCATTTAGGGCGTTTATCTCAAAACAACATGTTGGTACTATGATATTATACTAACCCCCCTAACTCTTTAAAGTTGATTCTACTGTTTTCCTATTTCCCAAGGTTGATTTGTCCTTCATCTTGGCATATACACGATCAAAAGGGACCCCCCTTCTCTTTCTTCTCAAAGAGAAAGCTCCAACGATAAAGGTGAAAAGGTTGACGACCAATGCACCAATGAAAGGGTAGAAGCTTCTGAGAGAGGACAACTTCAAAATGATCTTGTCCTAAGACTTCAGCGCATGATTCTAGAATTGGAAGAAGAGGTATCCCACATGAGCGATCTGAACAAGCTGTCTATCTCTCTTGGAACCCAATTTGGAGAAAACATAGACAATCTTCCTCACACTAACCAAACAACCATGCCAAATAATCCTCCAATCAATGTATCCGACCTGAACCCACACGTCCAAATACCTTTCCACCACCCCACGCCCAAAATACCCAAGTTCCATTCCACCACTATTACACACAAACCAAGCCAACCTTCCTAGAAACAACCCCAAATGCAAATCTCCCATATACTCTTGGAAACAACAACCTCAATCCAATATACGTGGAAACCGTCCCTCTGACCCATGACCTCCATGAATCAGAGTCCCACCAAAAGGACATTCTAATAAAAAACCTGACTGAGATATTAGACAGCTTGACCAACAGGGTGGAGCATGTTTAAGGAAACAAGAGGTTAGGAGGATTGATCTACGAGAATCTATGCATGCACCCTGATGTAAAACTGCCCGAAGGATACAATCTTCCAACATTTGAGACGTTCAATGGCATTGGGGATCCCAAAGCCCACCTACGAATGTACTATGACAAACTTGTAGGGTGGGAAGAGACGAGAGGATACTCGTGAAGTTTTTTATGAGGAGTCTTATTGGGGAGGCCCTAACATGGTATATTGAGCAAGACTCGCAGAAATGAGTAGAGTGGGTAGATATGGCAACGGATTTCATGAACATGTTTAGTTTTAATATAGAATATGCACCTGATTGATTTTATTCAAAATTTGAAGAAGAAACGGTTAGGTCTAGACCCCCTATGGAGGAATCTCAAATGAAAGACTACTTCATCCGTGCCCAGGAACCACAACACTATGACAGAATGACGCTGGTGGTTGAAAAGAGTTTCGATGAAATCATCAAACTAGGCGAAAGAATTGAAGAAGGCATAAAGAATGGGACTATCATCAACTTGGAGGCTTTACAAGCAACCAACAAAGCTATGTAATCTGGTGGAATGACATAAAATCAAAAGAAAATAGGTTCTATAATGATGGCTCATGGAACCAAGACCCCTTTGAGGCACAAGACAACAAACCCACCACCATCCCCATACCCTCACTCCCCATACCCTCAACATCCCTCAGCTCCACCCCCTATATCTCCCCAACCCATGCCAATATATTACCAAAACAATCCCCCTCAATATTTGCATGCCTCGTATCCTGTCTATAATGTTCAACCAACACACTTCCAAACTCCACCACCCTCTCAGACACCAAATTACCGAAACAGACCTCCCTATGAAAGAAAACCTACAAAATATTATACCCCTTTGCTGAACCCATAACACAACTTTATGAAAGACTGAAACAGGCTGGGTACGTCTCCCCAATTCCTGCATTACCTGTGGATGTTCGTGCAAAATGACACGACCCTAACTAGGTCTGTGCCTACCATTCTGGGATGAAGAGCCACAATACCAAAGTTTGCAGAACCCTCAAGATAAGGTTCAAATATTGATTGATACAAAAACCATCCAACTCAATGATCCTAACCCGAATGTTGCAAATAATCCTCTTCCTAACCATCAGGTCAACATGGTGGAAGTTGGTGATGTCTGGTATTGGTAAGAATCTATCTGGACCCTTGAAACAGAAGAAGCCATGTCTACCACCACCCAAGGACCGATAATAGTGCAATGACTCGCCCCATTTAAAGTAGAAGTTGCCGCATCCAGACCACTGTTCACTGTCTATAGGGCATCTGCCCCAATACAATGTGATACACATATTGTACCTTGGTATTAAAACAAAAGAGAAACAAAAGTGGAAGAGACAGATGTTGCAACAGGGGCCACCAGATTTGGAAGAATTTACACTGCTAAAAATTTAGTTCAGGGAAGCTCTAGCAAATCCAAAGCATCAGTCGTAGAGCTTGAAGATCAGGGTATTTGGGAAAAGGTTCAAGCTAATGAATACTCTGTCATTGAGAAGTTGAGTAAAACCCCATCCCAAATATCAATTATGGCATTACTGCAATCTTCCAAAACTCATTGTAATTCCATTCTGAAGATCTTTGGTGAAGCTTATGTCCCATTTAACATCACTCATTGAGAGGTAGACCAAATGGTGGGGCACGTCTTTGAGGCTTACAAAATATCTTTTCACAAAGATGACTTGCCTGTCGAAGGAACAACCCACAACAAAGCTCTGTACATTTCGATTCAGCATCAGGATAAGGTGATAGACAAAGCATTAGTTGATGAAGGTCAGGTTTAAACATTTGCCCTCTGAGCACACTGACGAAGCTGGACGTGGATAGTGCAAGAATTCAGACATGGTAGATGAATGTGAGGGCATTTGACGGCTCTTAGAGAGGCACTATTAAGGAGATAACCTTGGACATGCTCATTGGTCGTGTCACTTTCCCAATAGCTTTCCAAATTTTGGACATCCCTTCATCATATAACTTATTGTTGGGTCGTCCATGGATTCATATGGTTGGAGAGGTCCCATCTACTCTTCACCAATGTTTGAAGTTTGAATGGGATTACGAAGAGGTTGTAGTCCATGAAGAAAAAGGGCATCCTATATACACGATTGAAGGAAGAAAGCATATGGATGGTGAAATGTACCATACAATGGAGCTTGTTGGTGATATTGAGTTGCAACCTTGGTTTAGCCAAAAAATCATAGATATGATGGTCTGGTTCGTGTTCAAGCTTGGGAAAGGTTTGGGGGCTGAATTGCAAGGGATAGTCGAACCTATCCTACCTGTTCGACATTCCACCACTTTTGGCTTGGGATATTGGTACACTACCGAAGAATGGCTCGATTGGCAACCACCTAGAGATGGATACTACTATCCATTGAAGAAACCCATATCGCCATTGCATCAATCATTTCAATCAACATGTTTCATGGGAGGCATTATTGATGAGATCTCAGACAACTTGAAAAGGTTGTCGCTAACCAAAGAAGAGGGAAAACTTTGCAATGTCGTGATCAACGAGGAGGAAAAAGGGGGCCCTAGTGGAAGCAAGGAGGCAAAGATCAGCGTCAGCAACTGGACCTCGACTCCATCCAAACCTCGTCGAGCATCTGGGTAGCCTTGGAAGATGTTTCCTATCAAATTTTAATTTAAATAAAAAGAGTTTTCAATAAACATTTTAATTCCCATCCCCTGTATTGTTTTCAAATGAGAATTTATGAAACTTTTAAATTTTATCAATAAAGTTCTTTTCCCCATTCATCTATTTTTACTTTATATTTAATTGTTCGCTATTTTTCTTTCTCACAAGCAAAATCCACTATAAAAATGTTGAATCTGAGACTATGGAATACAATGAGACTGTTCAACTTAACATTAATGACTTAGAAGAAGTCGAAGACAATGAGGTTCCCGAGGAGTTAATCATAAGGGTTGAGGAATTCGAGGAAAAACCCAATCCAAACTTGGTAGAGAAGAACTGGTGAATTTGGAAATGCAGAGGTGATACAAGAAACCCCAAGTAAGCATCCATATGACAAAAGAAGACAATAAAGAGTATACCGAGTTTCTCATAGAGACTAAGGATATTTTCGCATGGTCCTATCCCAATATGATTGGGATAAGTACTTTAATCGTAGCCCATAAACTGCCCACTAATCCAGCATGTCCTCCGGTAAAGCAGAAGCTGAGAAACAACAAGCCCGAGTTATGTCTGAAAATCAAAGAAGAAGTATCAAATCAATTAGATGTTGGGATCCTCAAAGTGACAAAATACTCAACTTGTCTTGCAAATGTCTTTCCAGTGCCCAAGAAAGATGGCAAGGTCAGAGTTTGTGTGGATTACCGGGATCTCTATAAAGCTAGCCCTAAAGATAACTTCCCATTACCAAACATACACATACTGATTGATACTTGTGCTAAGCATGAAACTCAATCATTTGTGGATTTCTTTACCGGCTATCATCAAATTGAGAAGCACAATGACGACGCTGAGAAAACTGCCTTCATCACGCCGTGGGGCATCTATAACTACAAGGTGATGCCTTTTGGATTAAAGAACGTTGGGGCTACGTACATGAGGGCAATGACTACTTTGTTTCCTGAAATGATCCATAAGGAAATTGAAGTTTATGTGGATGACATCATCATCAAATCAAAGGAAAGTTCAAATCATCTGGAGGACTTACGAAAATTTTTTGCAAGGCTACGCAAGTACAACCTGAAACTGAATCCAGCGAAATGTGTCTTTGGCATGACTCCTGGAAAGCTTTTAGGTTTCATTGTCAGACGTTGAGGTATAGAATTGGACCCATCAAAGATCAAAGCCATTTGTGACCTTCCCCCGCCAAAGATCAAGAAGGAGGTAATGAGTATATTCGGGCGACTTAACTACATTAGTTATTTCATAGCTCAGTCTACCGTCATCTGTGAGACTTTCTTCAAGCTGTTAAAAAAGGATGCTGCGGTGAAATGGACAAGCGAATGTCAACAGGCATTTGACAAGATCAAAGACTATTTGTCCAATCCTCCTGTGTTGGTTCCACCAGAGTCAGGTAGACCATTACTATTGTATATTTCAATATTGGATAATGCTTTCATTTGCATCTTGGGACAACACAATGAAATAGGGAGGAAGGAACATGCAATATATTACATGAGCAAGAAGTTCACATCGTGCGAAGCCCGATACTCTCTATTGGAGCGCACCTATTGTCCTCTAACATGGGTTGCCCAATAGTTACGACATTACCTCTCATCGCATACTACTTATCTGATTTCAAGGATGGATCCTTTAAAGTATATCTTTCAAAATCCCATGCCCACAGGTAACTGGCAAAATGGCAGATATTGTTAAGCTAGTTCGACATAGTGTATGTCACGCAAAAAGTAGTGAAATCACAAGCATTAGCAGACCACATGGCAGAGAATCCAGTGGACGATGATTATAGGCCGTTGAAGACCTACTTCCCAGATGAAGAGGTGGCCTTTGTCGGAGAGGACATTTCTGAAGAATATGATGGATGGAGAATGTTCTTTGATGGAGTTAAAAATCTGAACGGATCCGGCATCGGGGTTGTTTTGATTTCACCCACCGCGCAACATTATCTGGTATCAGCAAAACTTAGATTCCTTTTCTCAAATAATATGGCCGAATACGAAGCTTGCATACTAGGCTCCGACAGGCGATTGACTTGGATGTCCTGGAAATGCTAATAATAGGGGATTTAGACCTATTAATCCATCAGGTTCGAGGTGATTGGGTAACAAAAAAGTTGTTACCATATTTAGAGTGCGTGCATAGGCAATGTAAAAGGTTTGTCAAAACAGAATTCAGACATGTACCAAGGGTCCAAAATGAATTTGTAGACGCTTTAGCCACTCTGTCTTCCATGATTTGACACCCAGATCACAATTACATCGATCCTATTCACATTTACATGCATAAACAACCAGCTTATTGTTTCCATGTTGAGGAAGAGCCTGATGGAAAGCGCTGGTACGCTTACATTAGAGGATATTTGAAGAGTGGCGAATACACAGAAGATGCAACAAATGTACAAAAGCGTACAATTCAAAGGTTAGCAACCCAATTCTTTTTAAGTGGAGAAATCCTCTACAGGAGAACTCCTGATTTGGGACTGCTAAGTGCGTCGAAGCAGAAGAGGCTCGCAGGCTGGTCGAAGAGATATATGCATGCACCTATGGCCCTCACATGAATGGTTTTACATTAGCAAAGAAGATTCTTAGATCTGGATATTATTGGCTAATTATGGAGACAGACTGCATTCGCTACGTCCAGCAATGTCGTCAATGTCAGACTCACGCAGATATGATTTGAGTACCCCCCAACGAACTCCATGTCACTAGTGCACCTTGGCCATTCACAGCATGGGGCATGGATATCATTGGTCCAATCGATCCAACAGCATCCAACAAGAACATATTCATTCTTGTCGCAATTGACTATTTCACCAAGTGGGTTGAGGCCACCTCCCATAAATCAGTGACAAAGAAAGTTGTGGATGACTTCGTCAAAAGTAACACATTTGTAGGTTCGGAATTCCTGAGTCAATCATCACCCACAATGGCACCATCCTAAACAGTGCTGTAATGACATCAATGTGTGAGAAGTTCAAGATCAGTCATCGAAACTCTACAGCATACAGGCCACATATGAACAGGGCTATTGAGGCAGCAAAAAAAAACATCAAAAGGATATTGCGCAAGATGATTGATAACCACAAACACTGGCAGGAAAAGCTACCTTTCGTATTGCTGGGGTATCGTACCACAATCAGAACTTCCACTAGGGCCACGCCTTACTTCTTAGTATACGGCACTGAAGCTGTTATATCCACCGAAGTAGAGATACCTTCCCTAAGGATAATTCAAGAAGCAATGTTGAGTGACGCTGACTAGATACAAGGCCGGGCAGAGAATTTGGCATTAATAGATGGAAGAAGAATTAACGCCATTTGTCATGGTCAGCTCTATAAGAATAGAATGGCCAGAGATTTCAACAAGAAGGTTAAACCCAGACATTTCTCACCTGTGCAACTAGTTTTGAAGCGGATTTTCCCAAATCAAGACAAAGCAAAGGGTAAATTCTCACCAAACTGGCAAGATTCGTACATAGTCTCTCGAGTACTGATAGGCGGGGCCCTCATACTTGCAGAAATGGATGGAGAAGTCTGGACAAAACCTATCAATTTAGATTCTGCAAAAAAATATTACATCTAGTAATTAATTCATGCTTTTTGTAATTTGGAACTACGTTAGACCTGATTCCTGTGTAAGAGGGGATACGTAGGCGCTCCTATGGGGTTTGGTCGTATAATAAATAAGACTTTCATTTTCCCCTTCTATTGATAACTGGGGCAGAATTTTTGAGAGGGTCTCAAAAATTCCATCAAGATTTCTCCTTGCACATCTTCATACAGGGGCAGAATTTTTGAGTACACTCAAAAGTTTCGCCAAAAGTATTTCTTCTCAACAAGTGGTTAGCTTACAACGATGATCATAATGATAGCTCTACTTTTGAGTCAGGTGTTGTAAAGTCTCAACCTATACCATGGTCAAGGATTCGACATCAGTTTTTACTAAATGATAATTTCACAATCTTTCAAAGTTCCTCTCCATTTTTATGAAAAAACAGACGCCCGAGGAGGTGTGGATGGCGAGTCAAAGTAGAACATATTAGACGAAGCAGATCAACCTTCCCCAGATTTCTTAAACTCATGAATTTTCTTTGAATGTAGAGAGTACAGGCACCTACGCAAAAATAGCTCCAATATCGCTCTGAGTACAACAAATCGCAACTCTAAGGCTCATTTTCCAACAAGAGAAATACCCAAGCTACCGTTTGCCCTCAAGCAACTGCTGTGCTGGCAAATTATATTCTGCCCGATATTGCTTCATTTGCACCTACGCCCGATATCGCAGAATGCTCAAAGGACTGCATCATTATATTATGCTCGAGACCACAGAAATGCATCATTGCATGTGCTCGATATTGCATGTGCCCAAAGAAACGCATCATTGCATGTGCCTGATATTGCATGTGCCCAAAGAAATGCATCATTGCATGTGCCCGATAATGCATGTGCCCGAAGAAATGCATTATTGCATTGTGCCCGATAATGCATGTGCCCGAAGAAACGGATCTTTGCATGTGCCCGATATTGCATGTGCTCGAAGAAATGCCTCATTGCATGTGCCCGATAATGCATGTGCCCGAAGAAATGCATCATTGCATTGTGCCCGATAATGCATGTGCCCAAAGAAATGCATCATTGCATTATGCCCGAAGAAATGCAACACTACATTGTGCCCATGACTGCATTGCGACCGAAGTTTGCATAATCCCAAGCTTGCATCGTGCTCGAAGTTTGCATGTGCCCGAGTCAAATCAAGTCAAAAGTATCAACAGATGCCAAAAAAAATAGATACGTTCTCTTTACTCATTATTTATATTTTAAACGTGTCATCCTCCAAAGACATCATCTTTCATGGCCTGCGCACTTCATGTCATGGCCTAAGGACTTATTTTATGCTTACCATGTTCCTAAGGTATCATAGTCTAAAGGCATCATCCTCATGGCCTGCGGATTTCATACCATGGCCTAAGGTTTTAATTTCTGTGTAAGTATCATGATCCGAAGGTGTCATAGTCTAAAGGCGTCATTTTCATGGCCTACAGACAACATTTTCATGACCTGAGGATACATTTTTCGTATCATGGCCCTAGACATCATAGCCTAAGACATCATTTTGCACGATCTTAAGGCAAACATTCATGGTCAATATGGGAAATTGCATCATGTTTACATTTACCGCTTATTTTGATATATGTATTCTTATTACTCTATTTAAGTTATATTACAAGTTACAGATGTGTAGGTTACAGACAAAGCCACCTTCTTAACGGCTGTTCACTTGCTTACAAACAAAGGCTCCAACAAATTCTTGACTACTCGCGTTATTATTTCGCTACTCATCCATCGTTCAGGCTACCATGAAGATATCTTCGGATTCAACTCACCACTGTAACCTACTGTCTCTTCATCTAGGCTCGTCTGCGGCTTGTCCACCTTATAATGCGATATTTAGACTCGTCCGTATTACAATGCAACATTTAGGCTCGTTCGCCTTACAATGCGACATCTAGGCTCGTCAACCTTACAACGCGACATTAGGCTCGTCCGCCTTACAATGAGACATCTAGGCTCGTTCGTCTTATAAAGCGACATTTAGTCTCATCCTTCTTATAAGATATTTAGGCCCGTCCGCCTTAAAACGATAGTTAGGTTTTTCCATCTTATAAGACATTTAAGCCGTCCACCTTAAAAGGAAATTTTGTCTTGTCCGCCTCATAGGACATTTATGTTCGTCCACTTTATTAGACATTTAGACCGTCTACCTTAAAATTACACTTAGGCCCGTCCGCCTTAAAAAGTCGTTTAGACTGTTCTACCTTGCAACAGGACGCTTATGTGCATCCACCTTACAACCAGACATTCCCGTTTATATCATTATATCTCTATACTATCATATCTATTGGAGTTTGACATTATTCTTCAGAGATGGATTTCAATCCTTCAAGAAGTTAAGCCAAAGAGTATCAAGGCTTGCACTACGTCTCAAAATAGATACACTTCTTATCACCTCTTTTCATTTATTTAGAACTCATATTCTATCATTGTTGGTCATACTTTATTTATTTATAAGCTAACATTTTATCTAGAATTTGCAGATATGATCGATTGCCCCTTGATTACAATTATCATGCTATCATCTATCACAACAAATACCTATCAATTCTTTGCAACTCAAACATCGAACCTTGCTCAAAGGCTGATAACCTCACTCTATCATGCTCTTCCTGCTTCTCTGTCATAGCTCTTTTAGCCTCTCCATCATTTTTTTCTCGCTGCACTAATATTATCCATTCAAGCTGATATCGTGCCTTTCAAATACCTTAGCGCTCTTTCAATTTTTAATAGTTTCATTTGCTCTTGAATCTAGAACTACACACGACCTGATTCTCGTATAACCAGAGATATGTAGGCGACTTAAAACGAAAGTCTTGGTCGTACCCTTTTTTAAATTCTACCTTGCTTCAATTGATCCCATTGACATCTGTCGTCGGTCGGATAAAATCGGCTACTAAGTCAACGTTGGTTGCCTGACAATTCATTCTTCATTCTCAATCAACCAAGGGGCAGCTGTTGAAACCCAATTTTGACTGACCTTTAACCTTTTTTAGGAATGTTATTCGATGTAATGCATTTTAAAATTTAATTAATGTTTAGAATTTTAGTCGATTTTACATGAAATTTTATATTTCAGTATGTTTAGTTTATAAAATTATTGTTAAAATATTTTAAAATTATTGATGGTTTTTGAATGTTTTAAAATTTAAGTAATTTTCAATTATTTAAAATATTTATAATAATTTGTAGTATTTTAATTGGATGGAATTTCCTCAATTTTCGTCAAAATTTAAATTCTAGCCTATTTTATTTAAATTTCTTTCAATTTCAGCATATTCAATTGCAATCTTATTTCGATCATAGCCATCTTTTCATTTTAATTCTAGCCAATATTTATTTCAATTTTGTCCATAAAATCTAGTTTTAAAATATTACCCTTCAGTCTCACCCATCCATTAAATCCTAGAGCAAACTCTAACCCTTAATCTCTTATTAAACCAACGGTTGTGATTAAATCTTCTATTCTCTTTCTTCAACACTAAAAGACCCAAAACCTAAAATTTTAACTCATTTTCTTCTTCCTCTCCCTTCCTCACCAATCGGCGCCCCTCTCCTTCTCTCCCCATTCTTTCCGGCGAACCGCCCTTCTCCATAGCCGCCGCCGACCAGCCTTCCCCTCTCCGCTTCTCGCCTCCCCTGTTTCCTCCTCCCTCTCTCCCCTTCTCGTATCTTCTCTTCCCTTTCCTCTTCCCCTTTCTCTCCTCCATTTGCAGGTACCACCGGCAGCCCACGCAGTTGCAGCGTCTACAGAGGCGCACGCCAGCCAGCAGCTTCCAGGTGCCACACCACCCTCTCTTTACCCCCCTATTCTATCTCCCCGCCTGAACCCCTCTCTCCGCCTCCCTCTTCTCTTCTCCCCCATCTTTCTCTCGTCTTCTCCTTCGTCCTCTTTTTCCTCTCCTTTTTTGCAGGACTGACGACGAGTAGTTCAGCAGCAATGACATCCGACGACACCAAAATTCCTCTAAAACAGCAGGAGCTGCACGAACACATCAAGCAGTCGGCGAGCTCCAACTTCTTTCGGGCGAAAATTGCTTTCTTCTCCAGCAACCAGCAATCGGCGTGAACTAGCAATGAGCAACAGTAAAAAGTGACCAACAAGACCTCGCTAGAGTCGATGCTCCGATCAGAAATTGGGAAGCAAATCAAAGATAAGGCGGATCTCTCAAATCCACCCTAGATACGATCCTCTTTATCCGGAATTCAATTCCTCGTGAATATGGCTGTTTGTTCTCGAAATATCGTGTTATAATTCATAGATATGATTTTATAGTTCGTTTTACTTAAATTGCTTATCTAATATTGTTATGGTGATTGCTTTTGATCAAAATTCTGCCCTATTAGCCACTCTTCTCTTGCTCATTTGGTGAAATAGTTGCATTCTTTATCTTTCCTTTTAATTCATTCACGTGTGATGTGTTGTTAAAAGCTGGTATTAAATTTCGTTCGATCCTACATTTCAAACAGATAATTCTATATGTTCAGGTCGGCTGATTTTGAGCATGTCTGATCTTCAAACTCTGTCGAATTTGTGGGTATTGCATTATGTCTCTCATTGATATGTTTTCCCTTATATAATTTGGAAGTGCCTTTATTATGCTTAGTTGGAGAATTATTTTTAGTTATCTCTAAGTCAATTTATATCCGTTAATGAAGTTTGGTACTCTCTTATTCATGATAACTTGGAATGATTATTTGAAATAGAATGTATTCGAATAAATTAGCTGAACATGCCCATGAAAGCATGATCATAAATATTTGATTGTATTTGCACTTTCTTTTTTAATTATATATGTTCTTTGTTTGATTATATCAATTTACCATTTCAAATTATGTTCTTTACTTGTCATATATTGTGCTACTATGGTTATTGATCTCTTTGACTTTATTTTAACTAATTTTCTAATGTCTTTTACATTCTTGGTAAAGAAAAAATATATATAATAATCTCATTTGACTCTCTTGAAATAAGAATAATATTAATTGACCCCCTTTTCTTATATTGTTTGTGTAGAGGTATTCATGGTAATTTATTATTAGGTAAATGTTTGACAACTTTAAATTATTTCCTTGTCATATTTAGTTGCTGATATATTTGATAAAATAATAATAATAATTTAAATGTTGATTTTAGCTCTTCTTTATTAAATAATAATAATATTATTTCTCCCTATTTGTAAATTATTTTCTTATTTATTTTATATGGTAAAATAATAAATTTGATTTGGTCTTTCCTTGTTCAAGGAATATATTACTCTTCCTAATTTATTATTATTTATTTATATTTTATAGCATAATAATAATTTAATATATTTTGGTGCTTCTTTATTTAAGATAAAAGGATATTGTCTTCCTAACTTTATTATTACATATTTATTTTTGGTAATGAGCATTTTAAATATTTTTTCTGATTTTGGCTCCTCTTTATTTAAAGAAATATGTATTACTCTTCTTATTTTATTACTTGCTTATATTTGGTAAAAAAATATTTAAATAATTTGGCCGATTTGACTTCATTCAAAATAAGGAAATGGTATCATAATTAATTCCTTAAAAATATTTATTTTCCTTATGTGCTCTCCCCCTGTTTGCTATATAAATAAGACCCCCTCCCTTCATTATATCATCAACTCATTCACTCTCTCTCAATACAAGAGCTCTCATCCTCTTAGCACTCATACTATTACTACTCTTAAAGAAATTAAGATTTCGATGTTCTTATTTGCTATTACTTGGCTACTTTGCTTTGTTGAAATAGAAGTTGGATCAACTCGTTCTCATTGCCACCATCCCTTTTTGCTCAACCGGTTAGTATTCCGTTCGCATTCATACATTTACGGAAGTTTATTGTTCAATTCCCATATATATATATAACTTGTTGTTAAAAAATTGCATATGTGTCTAATCTTGTCTAAATAAATATGATTACTTGTATAGCCATTTGAATCACTTTTATAACCTCCCTATTATATTCATGTGAATGTCATATTTATGATTAACCTTTTGTATGTCTCTGTGTTACACTATAAATAGAGGAATAGAGGTTTATATTGTATACACTTGAAGACTTGGAATAATAAGAAAAGCTTTCATATCTTGTATTCCTATTTCTATTGCTTTCATCTTCTATATTTGTTGTCTTATTTTGCATTAGTTTTATAACAAAACTATAATTTTTGAATTATTTGTAGTGTTCAGACTTAAAACAGATGCTTAATTAAAAGCACTTTTCAATGTTAAAAAACTATTTTTGGTTTTAAAAAGTTAAAATAAAGTAATATAAACACGGTTTAAGAAATTAAAAAATGCTATTGAAATAGAGTAATTTAAACATGGTCTAACAAATTAAAAAAATTCTAAAGATATTGTAGAGAATTCTCAAGTTTTAATAAAAGTATATCTATAATATCAAAATTTAATTAATCTATTATATCCTGTCAAGATGCTAAATGTTAACATTCTCCTATCTAAAATTTTCACTATTATTTTATAAATAATAATAAACTTTGAAATTGTCAATAAACTAAATTTACGAAAGTATTTATTAATTGACCGCCCAACGAGCATGTACATATATAAGTTGATGAAAAATCAAAGGGGTAGATTTCTCAGAAACAATTTCCAAAGTAGAATATGGTCTTAGGAATTCTATACCCATAAAATCTACAAGTCCGACTTCAAGTAATAATATAACGACCTGTTTAGTCGTTTCGAGCAGTAGAATTATTTGTGATAAAAACTGACTGGGTCGACGGATCACGCGACGGACCGTCATGGTCACGACGGACCGTCATGGACTCCATCGTCCCACACTTGTATAATTCTCCTGCTGCTCTCTTCATTACCCTCGACGACAGGTAGGACGAACCGTCATAGGAACGACGATCCGTCGAGTGTCTCGTCCCAAAACACTTAAACATTGAAATTTAGGTACGGGGAATCAACTCTCTGAACTTCGCGACGGAATGGCAGCACGGACCGTCGTAGGCACGATGGACCGTCACAGACCTCTTAAATGAAATTGAGTCTCTAAACTCTGTGACGACCCTGCAGGACGGACCGTCGCAGGCACGACGGGCCGTCACGAACGACGTAACCTCGACTGGGTCGGATTTCTACTAAAAGTTTTAAGGGGCGTTTTGGACTATTTATGACAAACTGTATGAAATTAGTGGGTAAGTTTAATAACTTATTTACTTGAGGGTTAAAGGAGATAACCTTAAAATAAATAGTGGGTTACTTTTATCATCTTTTATACTTAATTATATGATAATTAGGGTAAAAGAAAAAGATTTTGAATAAGGAAAAATAGAAAGAACAGAGAGAGAAAGGGAGAACGAACGATCGAGAGAAGAGAGAACGAAGATGAAAGCAAAAAGGGCTTTGGGAAGTAGCTTGCTTGATCACAATTCTTCGGTGGAGGTAGGTTATGGTTTATGCTATTTCATAGTAAACTCTAAATAGTGATTGATATGTATTGGGTGGTATTGTAAAGTCTTCTATATGCTTAATTGTGTTGTTGCATGTTGTGATTATGTAAATGGTGATGGATTATAATGATGATACTGTGGAATCTTAAAAACTTTAAATCCACTCTATTAATGATGATGTCTTGATATAAAAGAAGGCTTGATGAACTAAAAGAATGAGGTTAATGGATCGGGTGTCACGAACCGACACGTAGTATCAGGGGATCGGGTGTCACGAACCGACACGTAGTATAAGGGGATCGAGTGTCACGAACCGACACGTAGAATTAGGGGATCGGGTGTCACGAACCGACACATAGTATTAGGGGATCGGGTGTCACGAACCGACACGTAGTATTAGGGGATCGGAATTTCACGTTCCGACACAAGAGGAATAAAGGGATTGAATCTGGAATTATGTAAATGTAATTAAATTCAAAGAACCTATTTTCCCAAATGAGTATGGTGTGGAGGCTTGAGTCCTCATGGGTGTGTATGGTATTGTTGTCAATGATTATCGTACTTGTTGTTGTCACCAGTTAAGTGTTGTAGTTGATATTATACTATTGTTTAATATATATTGATTTCTATTTTGAGTTGGCCGACCTCTACTTGTAATTTTCTTCTTTGTTATCTGTGGAGTGCAGCAAACGTGCCATCGACTTCAACTCGTCCGCAACTTTAGCCAGTCTCCAGCATATCAGAATTCAGGGTGAGCTACTGCTCCTAGCTCGTGCTGGATTCTCTCCTTCACGTCTTGATGTCTTGAAGTTCGGACATGGACCATTTCTTTTACATATTTTAGCTTCTTGAATACTCTTAGAATTAGAAATTTGAGGATAGATGTTCTTGGTGTGATGACTTCCAGGTTTTGGGAATAATAGTTGATAAACTTTTAGAAGCTTATGTACTGGTTATATTAATAAGATTTTGAGTCTTCCGCATTATGTTTTTTTTCATTATGGTTGAAATGTTGGTAAATGTTGGGGTTAGAATTGTTGGTTCGCTCACATAGTAGGATAAGTGTGGGTGCCACTCGCGGCTCGTTTTGGGTCGTGACAAATAATCAAGAAATAAGAGATTCTTTCTATATGATTAGATTAGATGAACCTTTTAAATAAAATATTAAATATTTTGATAAACTTTGGACTAGTCAAGAAAATTTCATTGAAAAACTGATATGTACAAAGATATTTTTTATCAGAAAGAGTAACCTTTGGAAATAAATGATTTATTGATATGAAAAGATTAAAATATGACAGAGATTTTTTAAATGATTTGAATACACAAGAAAATTAAACAATAGAAAAGAGTCGTTAAATATGCTTGTTAATAAATTGTATACAACAACCAATAAAATAGTTGTGTCTATGATTCACTCCATTAGAAGAAATTGTTTTGCCAATAGAGGGTAAAGTGATTACCTTCTCACCCCATAAAATGGATATAATTTTGGTGTGATCCCACAAATAAGAATATAAATAAAATATTGCAATAAAATAATTATACAAATCAACTACATTATGTGATCTCTAATCAAATCTTAAGAGTTGATAATAAATCAGATATTAAGGATAACCAAGCTCTACTTACAAAGGTAAAAAAAAAGGTAAAAATAAAAATTTAGAAACTCACCCAATATTTAAAGTGAAAATTATATATAATGACAAACTACTAAATCAAATTAAATGCTATAGTCACACTTTGATTTAATTGTGCCCATAGCAAACTGTTTTTCAGTCACCTCTCTCCCTTAAACTCTCGCTCGCCACTCTCCTCTCTCGCCCTTCTCCCAAATCTCGCTCGCCACCCTCGCCTCTATTGCTTATACAAACAGAAATGAATTATATAAATTGTGTTTCTATTTGTATAAAATCAGAGAAAATTGTATATACACTTGCAAATACATATATCTTCGTCATATACACTTATAATTATACAAAAAAAATACTTCCCTGCCCAGTTTCTTTTATCTTCCTCTTTCTCGTTTTATACAAATTCAAATTGTATATAATTTTTTTCTTTCTCATTTTATACAATTCGATTCAATTGTATATTCCCTACCCAAGCCTCTTTCGCCTTTCTCTCTTTCTCATTTTATACAAATTCAACTTGTATATAATCGTCCTATACACTTATAATTATACAATACAAATATTTCCCTGCTCAAGTCTCTTTTGTCTTTCTCTCTTTCTCGTTTTATACAATTCACTTCAATTGTATATGTATAACGAATTTATGTATATATATATATATATATATATATATATATATATATATATATATATATATATATATATAGATATATAGTGTTTGTGTGTGTTTGCTATAGAGCGTAATTATGCAAACTTTGCTATAGCTTACAAATATGATTTGTGTTTTCTATATGTCAAAGTTGTCCATATTTAGATACCCAAACTTTCCAAAAATAAATTTCCTAACTTTCAAAAGAAACTTGAAATTACTGATGAACTTATAGGAATAATTAATGAAAAGTTAAGATCCAGGGCCATAAATATTTTCTTCAAAAATAATAATAATGAAATTAATAAATTAGGTTCTTATTATTCCACAAAAAAAATTATTACAAGAGACTTTCTTTCTGGATATGTAGTATGAAGAGAATGAATTTCTATCTCATATTTCATTCTGGAAATAAAATTGCAGAATGGAATGCTAATGGACTCATGAAACATCAAATATATAATAAATTATATGACATGCTATGACCATTACAACATATAAAATGGAAAATTCATCCAATAACCAAGCCATTATTGTAATTATCACAGAATCTATTAGCACATTAAAAAATTAATGGGACAACAATCTCACAGAAGATAATAGGGAAAAAGTAGTAAATGACACTACTATTATCTCTATAATTAAAACTATATCTTGAGGACAAATTATAGAAAATCAAATTCTAAAAGATGTCGTTGTCAGTTTAATTTATAGTATAACCAAACACTTTATAGGTGAACCTCATTCTTTCAAGATAAAAGTTTAGAAGTTTATATAATCTATCTTGTCAAAAGTTAGATGATTATAGGTGGTACAAAGATGTTTTCATGAACAAAGTTATAATTCACAAAGACTACAATCATGCCTATTGAAAAGAAAAATTTATTAGTGGTTTACCAACACTATTTCCTAAAAATGTTAGGATAAAATTAAAAGATAGGTTTGAAGGGAAATCCTTTATAATCAATTAAACTATGGTGACCTCATAAGTTTTATAAGTATCACTGGATTTGAATTATGTATAGATATGAAACTTGAAAATCAACCAAAAAAGATAGTATAATATCACAAAAAGAATTGAAAAAATTTTGTCAAAACTTTTGATTTATTGAACTATCGGACCCATCAAAAGAGGCTTCTAAAAAAATTAAAAGGAGTCGTAAGAAATGACAAAAAATTGGAAAAGCCCCATCATTACAAAAGGAGGTTCAAAATATCCAACAATGATCCTAGTAAAAATAGATTCAAAACAAACAACACTGACAGGTGTTGGGGCTGCGGAAAAATGAATATCGACCTAAAAACTGCCCAACCACTAATAAAAAAAGACAATTAATATGTTAAAAATAGAAGAAGAAGTTAAAAGAATAAATTATATTATATTTTAGAAGAAAATGAAAACAACTCCTCCTCCGATGAAAATCTTAGCAATGATGATCAACAAAATATAGCCTATGGTTTTGATGATAATAAGTTATCAGACCCTTGTGAATGCGACAGTGCAATTTGCACCTGCAAGAATCAATCATATATGTTATCACTAATAGTAATAAAGAAACATTCTATAGTTTTGATGATAATAAGTCATCAGACCCTTGTGAATGCGGCAGTGCAATTTGCACCTGCAAGAATCAATCATAAATGTTATCACTAATAGTAATAAAGAAACATTCTTTGATACAATAGATCATATTGAGGATCCTGATTTTAAGAAAAACACTTTATTATCTTAAGAGTTTCAAGTGTTTTAAATAAATTTAAGCAACCAATTAAACCCTAAACAAATATACAAAGTATTCCGACAGAATTTTTAGAGATAAGAGATGAAATAAATGAAATTAAGCAGAGACTCAACACTTCAAAAGTTGAACCAATTACTAATAAAATATTAAATAATCGACAATTTAGTCAAGAACCAAAAAAATCTAAATCTGAACTGGGAGAAACATCAAAAAGAAGTAGAGCCTCTTGAAGAACTTTTATCTAAATTAGAAATTAATGCAATTCCGATTGTAAGACCACAACATTATCACATACCTATCAAATTAGATATAAATAAAAATTATATCATTCATAAATTACATTATTTGAACACATGCATAAATTAAAACTACATTATTGAGGTATTAATTCCTAATAAATATCTAGATAAAGACATTCCCAATTATTTTCTGCAACAGGAGAAAAACTCAAAATAAATTAAAAACTCCAGAATGCTTACATATGCAATGATGAAATTGATTTCATGAATTATTTCATGATAACCAAAGACATCAACGAAGAAATTATATTAGGTATTCCTTTCTTCACCCAAGTAAAGTCTTATGCCTCCCAATTGGATGACGTCCATAGCAGAGTGATTGGAAAGAGTCATATATTCCACTACCTAAATATTATGTCAAAAGGTGAGAGTAATTTCATAAAGGATAAAAATACCTTTAAAATAAATTTACTTTCATTCCAAGAAAATTATACAATAAAGATTATTAAACATTCTCCTCCCCTTAGAATTTCTATATAGCACTAAGAATTACCCAATTTTTAAAATAATTTAAACAATGACTTCAATGCAGCTATATATTTTTCATAAAAATTATATATTTTTTCTAGATGAAAACTTTTATTATCCAATTATTGATTTTCAAATAAAGGGAAGAAATATCCCAAAAGATTTTAATAAAAGAATATTTCAGAGAAATAATTAGACCAGGACCTTTGAGGCTCCCATTCCTGACGTTCAAACCAAAAGAAAAAAATGAAAAGACCTTTTATGAAAATGATCAAACAAAATCACAAGATATATACATATACTCTCTTCTATCAAAATATATTATGCCTTCGCTATTAAGAGCCTGCTACACCAACCAAAATTATCTGGAAACGAAAGATCTCCACAAGATCGGGAGGTATTATGAATTTATCTTAATAGATATCGATTTCGGTAGAAACTAAGCATATATATAAGGAAAGTAATCTAGATAATATACAATTTTCAAAGTCCACAATCAAAAGAATTTGAGTCCATTTGAATGGTTTGAATATAATATATGTACCCCTATTTACTTATCAAAAGCTCATCAACCCCAAACATATAATTGAAATGATTATAAAACACCCTGGTATAACTTTATTTTGTTCCACCGAACACTCACAATTGGTTTATAAAATATTCAGAAAAATGATGAAACACAATAATTTCCCGATAGTTTTACGAATGGTGGAATCAATTCGGAGGAAATAAACAAGTATTATCAACTCAACAACAAATGCAGTTTCAAAAATTTCAGCTAGAAAGGAACATATCTACCTTATCAAAAAATATTGAAATATGTAAGTTATTTATTACCTAAGAGAATGTCTTATATTATTAGTTGGTCCTTCGACATTCATGAATTTGAGAGGATTAAATATTTAAGCAGAATAGTTAAAATTAAAGGATAAAGCCCAACAGTCCGCAATGATAGGTTAAAGTTCATCAACACAGATGGATACCAACCACTCCAAAGAAAAAAATTAAAAAGAAGGCTTGAAGAAACCTTATTAAATTTCGAAACTAGTACAAAATCAAAAATAGAATTATTAGATGTTGCAACCTCACATGACGAGTCTAGCAACAAAGATATGTTAGATCTACAAGAAATAGAACAAGCATACCTCTTTAATTAAAAGTAAATGCCAACAAAAAAGACAATATCAAGAAGAAGATCCCACATAAAAAGTTATGCTATACAATTCAATGATACAAACAAGTTTCAAGACAACTTTATAATTCAACATAGGAAAATACAAGCAAATGGTGTATGTCAACAAATTAACAAACATGTGGACCCCGCAGGAATAAAAAGTCATGCCACGATCACAATTTAAGTTTTGACGATGTCTGCCAAGGACAGTATAGGGACTTAGCCGCTCCTACTTATACCCTTTCCGACCTACTTGATTTAATACTAATAAAGGGGATGAATCGAGTTCCAAGATGAAATCATAAGGAAAATTGCCAACGTAACAAAAGGGGAGAAAGAACAAGTAAACACTTACAAGAAAACCTTTAAGGTAAAAAAATAAGAAAACAACAGTAAAACTTAAACTTTACAACATGAAAACAAATAAACAAAATAGTAGTAGAGAAGTTATACTTGCAATAATTTTTTTTTATTGATTTAGGGAAAGAGAACATGGATGGAAAAGGATGGGAAAAGTGGGGGGAAATGGAGAGAAATGTAGAGAGGTTTCAAAGTCGTAAGATTTTGAATGTCCTCTACTGATACAAGTTGAAAGTCTTAAATAAGCCTCAAAAGTGTTGACTAATCTAACTTATGTGTGCATACAATAATACACACTATTCTTTTTACATGTATTTACTAACCATTACATTATAACTGATGATAACTATACGTGGCAGGGAATATATGCCACATAGGTGGAACTTTGCACATGTGGTTTTTTGTTGAATTTGATGCATGTCTATCTTCTTTGAAGATATTTTTGCTTAAAATTGATCTTGTATCTTGTTGCTTGGTATTTTGTCACTTTGTGGCATGACTTTTTATTTCTGCGGGATCCACATGTTTGTTAATTTGTTGACATATTAAATATCATAATATGCTTGTATTATTCCATGTTGAATCATAAAGTCATCTTGAAACTTGATTGTGATTTGTATAGCATAACTTTTTCCGTGGAGTCCTCTTCTTGATATTTCCTTTTTGTTAGCACTTCCTTTTAATTGAGTAGGTATTCTTGTGCTGTTTCTAGCAGATCTAACATATTTTCAATGCTAGACTCGTTATGTGAGGCTGCAGTATCTAATAATTCCATTCTTGATTCTATATTTGGAACTTAATAAGGCTTCTTCCAGCGTTCTTTTTCATTTTCTTTGGAGTGGTTGAAATCCCTCAGTGTTGAGGAACTTGAAATTAACTTATCACTGCGGACTAATGGCGACCATTCTTTAATTTTAACTGTTTTGCTTAAATGTTTGATCCTCTCAAATTCATGAATGTTGAAGGTCCAAAAAATAATATAAGATAAGGAACTTGTATAATTTAATATTTATTCCTTTCTACCTGAAATTTTCCGAACAGCCTTTGATGTTGAATTGAATGGTTCTCGAGTGTCGGTCATATCTTGAGTGTAAGCTCCAGTTGTGACAGTTTAGCTAGTAAAGCAGTAGAAGAACCTTATGCGGTAGAGGAAAGACCACTTAATTGAGTCTCATGAAGAACTAAAAGAGATCTGGTCTCAAGAAAGGAAGGAAGTGGAATTCTGGTGGAGATTGAAGTGCTAACAGAGAGATATTCAGAAGGTAGGCCATAAAAATCTTGGAGAACAAGATCTAAATCAGAGATAGGATTGTCAATTGATATCAAGGCATCGACAGTGGAGTTCAGGCGGTGCACATAATCAAAGATAGAAAGAGAACTTTTGTTAAGACTGTGAAATTGAACCTTAAGTTGGAGAGTCTCGAAATTGGCATGATCATGAAACAAACGTTCAATTTGTTGTCGCGCCTCACGAGTAGTAAGACTGTTGTTAGAGCGAATAATAGCCTTAATTATCGCTTGAGAGACTGTGGCTTAAATCCATGACAAAACAATGGAGTCAAGTTGGACCTGTTGTTGAAAAACATGATTAATAGTCAAAGTTTCGTTCTCCATGGTAAGAGTTTGTACATGGATGACTTCCATCGATGAAATCCATAGACACTATGTCCTTTCAACATGGGAATAAATAACTCTCTACAAAGCATGTACTTTGTATAATCAAGAGTGGTAAGAATCAAATTTTTGATGTTGGAAACAGAAAAAACGAAATTTGGAATAGAAGGTGCAACAAAAATAGTAGTCATGGAAGTGGTAGAAGAGGTTTGAGTACTGAGCGAGGAAGATGAAATCATGATGATACATAGAAGAAAAAGAGTTAGAGCGCACCTGGGTATCTAGTACCATAAAAGAATAACTATCTTGAATAGATACATTCACCAAGTATATGAGATATTCATAATATGTAGATACAGTTCAAAAGACTAAACTATCCTTTTAGCTATACATAAATATTTATCAATCTTGATTTGGATTATAACTTTTATTGGTATTGTTTGATTCCTATTTTTTTTTTAGAAAAAAAAATATGCTCATTTAAATATTGAAAACAAATAAACTTAATAATTTAATATTCAGAATTAGAAACTACATCTTAATATTCAAATGTACATTCAGATTCTAAATTATAAATCTTAATGCACATCTTAATATTCGAATATGTGTGTTCAAATTCAAACATTTTAATCTTAATGAAAACAAATGAGACCAAAGTCCTTTCAAGATTATAATTTTTTTTTATGTTTCTTTCTGAATACCTCTGTCTAAAGGAGTGGAATATTTATACAAGACACATCAGTGTAGTTTAACACATAAAGGAAAGGAAATAGTTCGTATGATTTTAAGTGAATGCAATAGTTATCAATCTGATTCTATTAAAAGCACAAATATATATCTTAAAGTAAATTAAATGAATTGAGACGATCAAACTTAAATTCATAAAATTTAAATGATGAATTTGGTCTTACTTGTAATTAGATTTATTTTTATGTTTTTTGTTGTCTTGTTTTATTTTTGAATAAAGCATATTACATGAATTGAAGTGGTCAAAGTCAAATTCACAAATTTTAACAAATGTAGTTGGTCTTATTTGTACTTAGATTTATCCTTGTTCTTATCTTTCTATTGATTTTTCGTGTTGTTACTTGTAGTTAGATTATTTTCCGTTCTTATCTTTTTACTCTTCCGTTGTCGTCTTCTTGTTCTCGTTTCACTGCTTAAGGGGGGAAGTTAGGTGATAAATAATTACCATCTCACGAGTTTACTTATCCTTTTTTTATTTTTATAATTGATTATTTTGATAAATCATCAAAAGCATGTTTGAAATGTATAGTGCATATATGGTGTATGCTTTTATCTTTTTTTACTCAAGTATCATGCTTTTGTTTGTTGCTTGGCTTTTATCATTGAACTAATATTGTGAAATCATCCATTTAATTTCTATTAGGGTGTGACAGGTATGGAGGAAAACGTTTTATAAAAAACATAAAAGCCAAACATAGGGGAATGGGAGTGATTAGAATTGAATAGGTGGTGAGAAGATAATAAACTTGAAATGTCACTTATGCAACTTGTTTTTCTTATTTTCGTTAGAAAAGTCATTTTCCTCATTTTAAAGGAATTAGTTTCTTTTTAGAAAATATTTTTCAAACATCTTGACCAACCAAACACAAAAAAGTGAAAAATATTTTCCTCCATACCGAACATACCCTAATAGAAATTGACTTAGATGATTTATTCACAATTTTAGTTCACTGATAAAAGCAAGCAACAAATCAAAGCATGTTAATTAAGTAGAAAAGATAAAGATTTACCCTCTATATGCACTATACATACACTTAAACATGTTTTAGATTATTCTTAAAAATTATTCAATTATAAAAGAAAGTTGAATGCATAGGTTACACAAAAAGATAAAGAATATAAAAAAATCTAACCACAACTAAGATCATATTTGAGAAAGAAGACGACAAAGCAAGAGTAAAAAGATAAAAGAGCAAAAAAACAAATCTATGGGATTAAATTTAGTATTTGACTTTGACTATCTCAATTTACTTAATTTACTTTATTTAAATAAAATAAGACGACAAAGCAAGAATAAAAAGATAAAAGAACATGAAATCACCGACGTTTAAGAGCTAACTTCATAAAAATTTTTTTATAGACAGAGTCTATCTGATATGCTGTTGGAACGTAAAATATAGTTATTTTGAAAAATGAAAGAAGAAATGATTTTTATTACTGTTAGGAAGAGTTAAAATTTTCTGTTGTTTAAGAAAAACAGAAGCACAAGCAGATTTTTTTTTCAAAACAAATATTTCTTCCATATTTACATATTTACCGATGTATCCGTTATTAAATGTTTAGCATATATCATCAGGTTGGTTAAATTTCATTTAAGAATTCTTTTTTATATAAGATTTTTTTTTTGTTATTTTATTATTATTATTATTATTATTATTATTATTATTATTATTATTATTATTATTATTATTATTATTATTATTATTATTATTATCCTATATTTGATATATATTGAAATCATCATGTTATTATTATATCAATATTTAATTAATTATTTATTATTATTGATTAAAATTTGTACATTTTCATTTAATAAAAGTAATAATCTAATTAAAATAGATTCTTCAAAACACTTTAAAAAAAGATATATCCTTACCGTTATACAGACATGTGTTGTCTCTATTCCTTTTTTGCCTAAGTCTTAAAACATAAAAAGTTTTAAATTCGAATAATTTACAAACCAACAACAAGAAAAGAATACCCAATGTGGTTACATAAATGGGAAACTTACAAGACAGATTATGGCGTTAATATCTTTAACATCAAAACAATTCAAATTAAACCAACTTACTGTGGAGTCCATATCCATTGTAGATAAACATAGCGAAAATGGTTGAATTTTGTTTGTTGATTATTGTTAAAGTCAACAAATGCTACAACAAAATTCAAAGCTCACCATTTCTTTTTTCAACTAAAATCTTAGCAAGATTTCTACACAGGTGAAAATGTTGAAATCTTGTGTTTTTTTGTGATGTCACTGCTGACATCATTAGGAGTAGATTTTTCTATAAATACATAGCCCTTAATCATTTCAAATTACACAAAAAAAGAATTACAAAGGAGAGAAAGAAGAGTGAGGCATCACAAAGGAAAATAATCTGCGAAGAAAAATAGACAGTGTGAACGATATTGTAGTGAGGTGGAAAATTCAAAAGAATGTTATTTCTTTTGAATGTGTAGTGGTCTTTGGAGTTTTACTCAGACATACAAGTGTAAAATCCTTACTATAGTGATATTCTTTGCTCCTCTCGGGTCGTGGTTTTTTCCCTTATTTAGGAGGGTTTCCACGTAAAATCTTGGTGTCATTATTTCTCTTTTATTCTCGTTGATTAACCGTATTGTTGTGTTCCGCATTTATTGCCTTTATTACCGCAAATATTATTTCTGTTATGGATTTATTCCCAACACTTACAACATACATAGCACAAATCAGAAACTTACAAGCCTAATTATTTTGTCAAATAATTTGTAAATAACATAAATATTCTAACAAGTCATCGCAAATATTATTTCTGTTACGGATTTATTCCCAACAATTGGTATCAGAGCACAGGTTCTGCTCATTTACAAAAATATTTTTTGCAGCTTATTTTAATATACTCAATAAAAAAATGTCTGGAGTAAAGTACGAGGTAGCAAAATTCAACGGTGATAGCGGTTTCTCAACGTGGAAGAGAAGGATGAAAGACTTGCTCATCCAACAGGGTTTGCATAAGGCACTAGGCGGCAAATACAAAAAGCCCGAATCCATGAAACTTGAGGATTGGGAAGAATCGGATGAAAAGGCTGCTAGTGCAATCAGATTGCACTTATCAGATGATGTAGTTAATAACATCATCGATGAAGAGAGTGCATGTGACATTTGGACAAAGTTAGAAAATCTATACATGTCCAAAACGCTGACAAATAAATCGTACCTAAAGAAGCAGTTATATGCGCTACATATGGGTGAAGGTACAAAATTTTTGTCTCATTTAAATGTACTTAATGGACTAATCACGCAGCTAGCAAACCTCAGAGTAAAGATCGAGGATTAAGATAAAGCCATAGTGTTCCTAAACTCGTTGCCATCTTCCTACTATACTTTAGCAAAAACCATTTTACATGGTAAGGACTCTATTGAGTTGAAGGATGTCACATCAGCCCTTTTGCTTAATGAGAAGATGAGAAAAAGGCCTGAAAATCACGGACAGGCTCTCATCACGGAAAGTAGAGGCAGAAGTTACCAAAGAAGCTCAAGTAACTATGGTAGATCCGGAGCTTGTGGAAAGTCCAAGGTCCGATCAAAATCGAAGGCCGGAAATTGCTACAATTGCGATCAACCAAGACACTTCAAAAGAGATTGTCCAACTCTAAAAAGGCACAAAGGGGAAAGCAGCGACCAGAAGAATGATGACAACACAGCTGCCATGGTGCAAAATAATGACGATGTTGTTCTCCTCATAAATGAGGAAGAAGAATGCATGCACTTAGCAGGTATAGAGTCGGAATGAGTGGTCGACACAACAACATCTTATCATGCCACACCGGTAAGAGATCTTTTTTTGCAGATATGTAGCCGGTGATTATGGCAATGTGAAAATGGGTAACACATGTTACTCAAAGATTGCGGGGATCGGAGACATTTGCTTAAAAACAAATGTTGGATGCACATTAGTGTTGAAAGATGTGCGCCACATACCTGATTTGCGGATGAACTTGATCTCGGGAGTTGCTTTGGACCAAGATGGATATGAGAACTTTTTTGCAAAAAAAAATGGAGACTCACTAAAGGGGCATTAGTAATGCAAAAGGAGTTGCTCGTGGCACATTATACAGAACAAATGCAGAAATATGCCAAGGTGAATTAAATGCGGCTCACGAAGAAAATTCTGCAGATTTATGGCATAAAAGAATGGGTCATATGAGCGAGAAAGAATTGCAAATTCTTTCCAAAAATTCACTCATCTCTTTTGCCAAAGGTACAACAATAAAATCGTGTAACTACTGCTTATTTGGTAAACAACATAGAGTCTCATTTAAGACATCATCTGAAAGAAAGTCGAATATACTTGATTTGGTATATTCTGATGTTTGTGGTCCAATGGAGATAGAATCGATAGGAGGTAATAAATACTTTGTTACCTTTATTGATGACGCTTCTCGAAAATTGTGAGTTTATATCTTGAGAACCAAAGATCAGGTGTTTCAAGTATTTCAAAAGTTTCATGCTCTGATAGAAAGAGAGACAGTTCAAAAGCTAAAACGTCTCCGAACCGACAATGGAGGTGAGTACACTTCAAGAGAATTTGAAGAGTACTGTTCAAACCATGGAACCAGATATGAAAAGACAGTTCCTGGAACCCCACAACACAATCGTGTAGCTGAGAGAATGAATCGCACTATTGTTGAGAAGGTGAGAAGCATGCTCAGAATGGCTAAATTACCCAAGACATTCTGGGGTGACGAAGTTCGGACAGCGTGTTATCTTATCAATCGTAGTCCATCAGTTCCGTTGGAGTTTGACATTCCGGAGAGAGTTTGGACTAACAAAGAGATGTCTTACTCGCACCTAAAGGTGTTCGGTTGTAAAGCTTTTATACATGTATCGAAGGAGCAAAGAACCAAGCTAGATGATAAATCAGTTCCTTGCATATTCATCGGATATGGAGATGAAGAGTTCGGGTACATACTATGGGATCTTGAAAAGAAGAAGGTCATCAGAAGTAGAGATGTAATCTTTTGAGAAAGTGAAGTTGGAACTGCTGATGATCTATCCGAGAAGGCCAAGAAAAAGAATGCTATAGTCCCTAATCTTGTTACCATTCCATAAGTGCAGAAAGTTTGATTGATGAAGTTGCTGAGCATGATGAGCAACCTGATGAGATTGTTGAGCAGGGGGAGCAACTTGGTGATAATACCGAGCAAATGGAGTACCCAGAAGAAGAAGAACAATCTCAACCTCTGAGGAGATCAAAAAGACAAAGGGTAGAATCAACCAAATACCCTTCCTCAGAGTATGTCCTTATCAATGATGAAGGTGAGCCAGAAAGTCTTATGGAGGTGTTGTCTCATCCAGAAAAGAGCCAATGGATGAAATCCATGCACGAAGAGATAGGATCTCTACAGAAAAATGGCACATACCAGCTATTTGAACTTACAGAGGAAAAAGACCACTTAAGTGCAAGTGGGTCTTTAAACTCAAGAAAGATGGAAATGGCAAGTTGGTTAGGTACAAAGCTCGATTGGTTGTAAAAGGCTTCAACAAAAGAAAGGTATTGATTTTGATGAAATTTTTTCACCTGTTGTCAAAATGACTTCTATCCAAACTATTTTGAGCATAGCAACTAGTTTAGATCTTGAAGTGGAGCAATTGGACGTGAAAACTGCATTTCCTCACGGAGATTTGAAAGAAGAAATTTATATGGAGCAACCAAAGGGATTTGAAGTATCTGGAAAGAAGCACATGGTGTGCAAATTGAATAAGAGTCTTTATGGGTTGAAACAGGCCCCAAGGTAATGGTACAAAAAGTTTGACTCTTTCATGAAAAGTCAAACATACACAAGACCTATTCTGATCCATGTGTATACCTAAAAAGATTTTCTGATAACAATTTTATTATTTTGTGGTTATATGTGGATGACATGTTAATTGTAGGACAAGACAAATAGCTGATTGCAAAGTTGAAGAAAGATTTGTCCAAGTCATTTGACATGAAAGACTTGGGCCCAGCACAACAAATTATAGGGATGAAGATTATTCGAGAACGAACAAAAAGAAAGTTGTGGCTATCTCAAGACAAGTACATTGAACATGTACTCAGAACGCTTCAACATGAAGATTGCTAAACCTGTTAGCACGCCTCTTGTGAGTCATCTGAAGTAGAGCAAATAGATGTGTCCTACAACAAAAGAGTTGAAAGAGGGAATGACTAAAGTTCCTTATTCTTCAGCATTGGGGAGTTTGATGTATGCGATGGTGTGTACAAGACCTGATATTGCTCATGCAGTTGGTGTTGTTAGCAGATTTCTTGAAAATCCTGGAAAAGAACACTGGGAGGCAGTTAAGTGGATACTCAGGTATCTAAGAGGTACCACAAGAGATTGCTTGTGTTTTAAAGGATCTGATCCAATCTTGAAGGGCTATACTGATGCTGATATGGCAGGTGACCTCGATAATAGAAAATCCACTACTGGATATTTTTTTACATATTCAGGGGGAGCTATATCATGGCAGTCAAAGTTGGAGAAGTGTGTCACACTCTCTAAAACTGAGGCAGAATATATTGCAGCTACTGAAGCTGGCAAAGAGATGGTATGACTAAAACGATTTCTTCAAGAACTTGGATTGCATCAGAAGGAGTATGTCGTCTATTGTGACAGTTAGAGTGCAATAGACTTGACGTGAGATATCACTGGATTCATGAAAAGATAGAGGACGGATCTATGCAGGTCATGAAGATCCCTACTAGTGAAAACCCTTCAGATATGCTGACCAAGGTGGTATCAAGGGACAAGGTTGAGCTATGCAAAGAACTTGTCGGCATGAACTCAAGATAGAAACCTAGAGCTACCTCCTTTAGGTAAATGGGTTTGGAGGGGGAGATTTGTAGAGTCCATACCCATTGTAGATAAACATAGATAAAATGGTTGAATTTTGTTTGTTGATTGTCGCGCCCCATTTTCGCAGAAAACGGGTTTTGTGCACGACCTAACAACTATTTTGGGATTTTGAGTTTGGAGTCGCCACCTAACGAATTAAGGCGCGTTAGGACACCTATCTAACCTAAATAAGTCTAACTAAGGTCAACGGGCCAGAGATTAGGGTAAGGGTTCAAATTACCTCGAGGGGAAGGTGTTAGGCATCCCTCGAGGTCCACAAGTGTGGGTCCCGACCGTATCTCATGCAATTTATGTGGGGGTTAAAAGTAACAATCAAGGTCATTTAATTTATTAATTTATTTAATCTTACTAAGTGATAACAAATATAAAACAATTAATACTATTTCTCATTAATTTAAGCATGCAAGGCTAGGTGATGACAATAAATAAACAATCAATTTTTATTTATATTTAAGCATGTGAGACTATGCTATAAACAAAGTTTTGTAAATATTAAACAATTAATATGTGAGAAAGTAAGGTTTTGAAAATTGAGCAAGTTTTGAATATGAAATTTTTTAAAAAAATGTTTGTTTCTTTATAGGGATGATGCCACGATATTGTTGATCGCGCTCCTCCACCATAGAAACAATTTTGATTTGAGGTCGGTCTAAAAAAAAAGTTTATTTTTTTGAAAATGATTTAGTTCACACGTAGGCACACAAACATTTACATATAAAAGCACATAATTTCTTTTGAAATCCATGGGTAGATGGTACTTCCGGGGACGCGTCGGGTTTAAAAAATTGGAACTAGACCTCGTAGTTCCTTTGACTTTCCCACTAACGATAGGTTAGGAGATAGTGCTTATAATTTATTTTTATTTTTTCAAAATAAACAATGTCATAATCAATCCAAAGTTTTAAAAAAAGATTGAATGATGACTTTTTTAAGAAAATTATATTGCAAGATTTTGATATGAAATATTTTTTAAAGCCAAGTAATTTGCTAAATGAAATGATTCTAATTTAGTATTAAAAAGAAATATTGCATCATGAATGCGGAAGACAAATAGGATTACTAATAATATTAACCAATTTTGGGGGAAGGGCACAAATATGCACAAACAAATTTTATTTTTACGGATATGTTAAAAGTTATTTTCAAGCCTATAGACATGAATTTCTAGGTGTTTAAAAGGAGTAACACATATGCATGCTTTTGTGAATCTAAATGATATGAACAAATTAAACCTTAGGCATGGTCTCTACATGACATGATGATGCTTAAAAGTTATAACATTGTTAAAACACCTAATCAGCCTACTAAATTATTATGATTTGATTTTAACATTTAAAATTAATGAAATCTAGTTTATTATTTTTAGACTTATTAACAAAGCATCAAACAATTGATTGGATTATAATACCTACAAACAATAATTATAGGTGGTTAAAGACAAACCTATAGGCATGATTTCTAAAAATTTATAATGAACAAGTAAGCATATAAATCCCCCTCCCCTAGACGACCCCCAAAAGAATTTTATATATGAGAGCTTTAGAGTTACAAATGTTACAACATTCAAAAAATAAAATAAGAAAAAAAAAATAGATTCAAATAAACAAATAAATCTTCCTTCATGGTTGATCTTCAACTTGAACTTCAAGTTTGAAACCTTTACTCGAACAAAAGCAAGATAGCAAGGTAGCGAAGAAGAACACTTGAATGTTTATCGAAATCTTAATGTATTTAAAGTAGCAAGAGAGCAATGAGAGAATGAAGAGTGATGAGAGAATTTGTGATTGAGAGTGAATGAGTGTCTAAATTGTGAGGGAGGGGGTCTTATTTGTATAGCAAAGAGAGGAAAACAAATAAGGAAAAGAAATATTTAAAGAAATCAATTAAATATGTTATTTTCCTTCTTTTAAAGGAGGTTCAAATCAGCCAAAATAAAAATATATCACTTCCAAATATAAGCAAAAATAAATTAGGAAGAGAAATATTATTATTTTTTTCTTAAATAAGGAGAGACAAATCAGATTTTTTTATTTATTTAATATTTCATTAGTAAGACAATATTCTTTTACTTTAATAAATAAGAGCCAAAACATTTTAATTGAGAAAATCATTTAAATTTTAAAACATTTGAAATTCATTAATAATTTTAAAATATTATAATATTTACGATAATTTTATAAAGTAAAACATACTAAAATATATAATTTTCAAGCAAAGTCGACTAAAAATTCTAAAATTTAAAATACGTATTTAATCGAATAGTATTTCTAAAAAGTCAAAGGTCGGTCAAAAATTGGTGTCAACAGCTGCCCCTTGGTTGATTGAGAAGAAGAATGAATTGTCAGGCAACCAACGTTGACTTAGTAGCCGATTTTGTCCGACCGACGAGAGATGTCAGTTGGATCAATTGAAACGATATAGAGTTGAAAAGGGTACGACCGAGACTTTGGTTTTAAGTCGCCTACATATCTCTGGTTATACGAGAATCAGTCGTGTGTAGTTCTAGATTCAAGAGAAATGAAACTCTTAAAAATGAAAGAGCGCTAAGGTATTTGAAATGCACGATATCGGCTTGAATGAATAAGAATAGAGTAGCAAGAAAGAGAGATTGAGAGGCTAGAAGAGCGTGATAGAGAAGCAGCATGATAGAGTGAGGATATCGGCATTTGAGCAAGGTTCGGAGTATGAAAATCGAAGAATTGATAGGGTCTTCGTTGTGATAGATGATAGCATAAAAAATGTAATCAAGGGCAATCGATCATATCTGCAAATTCTAGATAAAATGTTAGATTATAAATAGATAAAGTATTGACCAATAATAATAAAATATGAGTTCTAAATAGAAAAGAGGTGATAAAAATATATCTGTTTGAGACGTAGTGCAAGCCTTGATAGTCTTCAACTTCTCGAAGGATTGAACCCATCTCTGAAGAATGACGTCAAACTCCAATAGATTTGATACTATAAAGATATAATAATATAGACGAAAATATCTAGTTATAAGGAGAGTCTAAATGTCATTTTAAGGAGGACAAGCCTAAGTGTCGTTTTAAGGCGGACAGCCTAAATATCTTATAAAGCGAACAAAATATCTTATAAAGCGGACGAAAATAAATGTCCTACGAGGCGGACAAGCCTAAATGTCCCTTTAAGATGGACGACCTAAATGTTCTATAAGATGGACAAACCTAAATGTCGTTTTAGGGCGGACGAGCCTAAATGTCCTATTGTAAGGCGGACGAGCGTAGATGTCGTATTGTAAGGCGGACGAGCCTAGATGTCACATTGTAAGGCGGACGAACCTAGATGTCACCTTGTAAGGCGGACGAACCTAGATGTCACATTGTAAGGCGGACGAACCTAGATGTCGCATTGTAAGGCGGACGAGCCTAGATGAAGAGACAGTAGGTCACAGTGGCGAGTTGAATCCGAAGATGTCTTCATGGTAGCCTGAATGATATATGAGGAGCAAAATGATAGTGCGAGTAGCCAGGAATTTGTCGGAGCCTTTGTTTGTAAACAGTGAACAGCCGTTCAAAAGGCGACTTTGCCTGTAATCTGCATAACTGTAACTTGTAAAAGAGTAATTAGAGCAGAAAAAGCGGTAAATGTAAACATGATGCAATATCCCATATTGACCATGAATGTTTGACTTAAGACCATGCAAAATGATGTCTTAGGCTATGATGTCTAGGGCCATGATACGCGAAATGTATCCTCAGGTCATGAAAATGTTGTCTGCAGGCCATGAAAATGATGCCTTTAGACTATGACACCTTCAGATCATGATAGACAGAAATTAAAACCTTAGGCAATGATATGATGTCTGCAGGCCATGAGGATGATGCCTTAAGACTATGACTCCTTAGGAACATGATATGCATAAAATAAGTCCTCAGGCCATGGCATGAAGTCCGCAGGCCATGAAAGATGATGCCTATGACGCCTTTGGGATATAAGTAATGAGTAAAGAGAGCTTATCTGTTTTTGGCATCTGTTGATACTCTTGTGACTTGATTTGATTCGGGCACATGTAAACTTCGAGCACGATGCAATCTTGAGCTTATGCAAACTTCGGGCACAATGCAGTTTCGGGCACAATGCGATGATTCATTTCTTCGGGCACATGCAATATCGAGCACATCATATGATGCATTTCTTCGGGCACATGCAATGATGCATTTCTTCGGGCACATGCAGTATCGAGCACATGCAATAAAGGATTTCTTCGGGCACAATGCAATGATGCATTTCTTCGGGCGCAATGCAATGATGCATTTCTTCGGGCACATGCATTATCGGGCACATGCAATGATGCATTATCGGGCACATGCAATGATGCATTTCTTCGGGCACATGCAATGATGCATATCAGGCACATGCAATGATGCATTTCTTCGGGCAAATGCAATGATGTATTTCTTCGGGCACATGCATTATCGGGCACATGCAATGATTCATATCTTCGGGCACAATGCAATGATGCATTTCTTCGGGCACAATGCAATGATGCATTTCTTCGGGCACATGCTATGATGCATTTCTTGAGCATAGTGCCATCTCGGGCATAATGTAGTCATGCAAACCTAGATCTCAGACATAGTGCAACTTCATAATTGAATGATGTGGGTATGTAGTAGCTTGGACATTCGCCTTGTTGGAAGGGTCGAGTGTCATTTGTCGGGCTCAAAGTGGTATGTTTTGTTGTTGAAACCTGCCTTTGTATATGTACCTGTATTTTCTAAATTCAAGAAAAATAGTTAGTTTGAAGGGGAGGTTGATCTGTATCCATGATTTGGCACAACGTGCTTCTTTGGTGCCTGATAGAATGCTCTTCAGAGTATTGTCGAAAATTTTGAGATTTTCTCAAAATTTCTGCCCCAGTGTAGAACTTCTGTTATTTTGATCTGTTGTAGTTGTAGCTCGACTGTTGGATTTTTTGAGATTCTCTTAAAAATTTCTACCCAGTCTCGATTTTTAGCAATTTTGAGATTCTCTCAAAATTCTGCCCCAGTTGTTGAGAAGATGTTTTTGATGGAATTTTTGAGTTTACTCAAAAATTCTTCCCCAGTATGGAGATGTGCAAGAAGAAATATTGATGGAATTTTTGAGATCCTCTAAAAAATTCTACCCCAGTTATCAATAGAAGGGGAAAATGAAAGTTTTATCTATGATAAGACCGAACCCCATAAGAGCGCCTACGTATCCCCTCCTTAACGGGAATCAGGTGTGACGTAGTTCCAAAAGATATGGCATAGGAGGCCTTTAGTACAGAGACATTTGATATGGAGGGATTGGAAATTGCATGAGAGGTGCATGATGCTAAGGAACTTGGTGCAGAGGTGTTTCGTATTGAGGAGCTTGCATAGTAGGGTGATGCGGGTGTGAAGTAAGGAGTTGAGGTTTAGGAGCATATGCATTGTGTTTGCGGAGAATATGGGTGATTTGGAAAGTAGATGTTCTTAGAAGCATTTGAATGGAGCTCGGTTGACTTTAAGAGGTAGAGTAATCCGGAGGAAGATTATTTTGGAGAGTGAATGTTCGTCTCCAAAGTTGAGTTGGCAGAGAGTAAAAACTTTGCCCACTCACGCATGTCCAACAACTCTTCTTCTAACTTCTTTATTTTCTGCTCAAGGTTTGATACCAACTTGTCTGAAAGACATTTTTTCAATAGTTTTGCACATAACCTTAGCATTAGTCCCTTTCACTTTTCCCTTTGCAATTCTCAGTCGGAAGAGGAGGAAATGATCTTTGATCGCGTGTGATAAACCATGGTCTACAGATCAACCATTGGGAAAGGGTAAAATAAATAAAAGCACAATAAAACCCAAGTTAGAACATTGCATAATTTGAGACATCAAACACGTTATTTAAGATAAACGACCTAAATGCAAAGAGCCTCGTTGAGCCAGAGGTAGGCCTAAGCGACACATAAGTGATGCATAATAACTAATTCAAGCCTTATTTGTCAATTTGGAGTTTAGAGTTAGACAATAAAACGACTTTCAATTATTGAAATAATTTCTATTTATTACATCAATCTAGAGATAACTAAAGGGATAGGGATAACACATGGGGAATAAAAAGAATAATAAAAAAAACACTTCAATTATGTTGCTCTCCAATGTTAGGCACAATCTGCTTCCTCATTTCTGGGATAATGTCATAATTGGCGTTGAGGTGGTTGCTAGCCCATCTTCTCTCTGCCTTGATTAAGTGACGATCTGACTTTACGGAGATCAAAGCAGTGAGGCCGCATAACGGTGTGAGGGTGAGTCATGACTCTGCAAACAAAGTAAAAAAACGACTTCTAAACTCCATTTTGACAATGTTGGCTTGATTTAATTATCATGATCACGTTGACACATAAATATGCAATTTGTCTAAGGGTGTTGAGGCCCTTTAGACGATAGGGTGGCTACTAATTATGTGGATTGACACCAAGGGTCAAACCACCTAGGGTTTATGCATCATGTATGACTTAACCAGGACTTCTAAGAGTTGGCTTGACACGGACTTGAAAGGATTCTATGCGAGAGGCTCATGGCTTCGCGGTAGTAAAACTATCCACTACGTCCACGCATATGCCGACTCTCTATAGTGTATTATAGTATTTGTATAGATTGGAGTAGTTGTGAGAGGTGCAAAGGCACAACATCACGAGAACAAAAAAAAAGGAAAGGGTCCCAATTGGGGGAAGTATGAGCGGGATGCCAATTATCAAAGCAGTAACATTTAGCATTTAAATTGAAAACGGTAACATATAGGCAGTTTATAAACAATAAATAAATAAGCATAAATAAAGGAAAGTAAACATATAAAGATATGAAAACTACGCAAATAAAGCAAGAGGATACGAGACTAAACATGTAAACAAATAAGGGGAAAGGGAAGAGGTGAAACATGATAATAAACAATTAAGGAAAAGGGAAAGGGAGGAACATGTAGAGGAGACAATAAATAAGGCAACAAAATAAGCTAAACGTGGTAAGCACCTAACAAATAGTGAAATGACAAAAATAAAGTAAACCCCACAAAAATAAGCAATTAACACGTAATGGTAATAACCTAATATCCCCAGCGGAGTCTCCATTCTGTCGCGCCCCATTTTCGCAGAAAACAGGTTTTGTGCACGACCTAACAACTCTTTTGGGATTTTGAGTTTGGAGTCGCCACCTAACGAATTAAGGCTCGTTAGGACACCTATCTAACCTAACTAAGTCTAACTAAGGTCAACGGGCCAGAGATTAGGGTAAGGGTTCAAATTACCTCAAGGGGAAGGTGTTAGCCATCTCTCGAGGTCCACAAGTGTGGGTCCCGGCCATATCTCATGCAATTTATGTGGGGGTTACAAGTAGCAATCAAGGTCATTTAATTTATTAATTTATTTAATCTTACTAAGTGATAACAAATATAAAACAATTAATACTATTTCTCATTAATTTAAGCATGCAAGGCTAGGTGATGGCAATAAATAAACAATCAAGTTTTATTTATATTTAAGCATGTGAGACTATGCTATAAACAAAGTTTTGTAAATATTAAACAATTAATATGTGAGAAAGTAAGGTTTTGAAAATTGAGAAAGTTTTGAATATGAAATTTTTTAAAAAAATGTTTGTTTCTTTATAGGGATGATGCCACGATATTGTTGATCGCGCTCCTCCACCATAGAAACAATTTTGATTTGAGGTCGGTCTAAAAAAAAGTTTATTTTTTTGAAAATGATTTAAAAGATTTAGTTCACACGTAGGCACACAAACATTTACATATAAAAGCACTTAATTTCTTTTGAAATCCATGGGTAGATGGTACTTCCGGGGACGCGTCGGGTTTAAAAAATTGGAACTAGACCTCGTAGTTCCTTTGACTTTCCCACTAACGATAGGTTAGGAGATAGTGCTTATAATTTATTTTTATTTTCAAAATAAACAATGTCATAATCAATCCAAAGTTTTAAAAAAGATTGAATGATGACTTTTTTAAGAAAATTATATTGCAAGATTTTGATATGAAATATTTTTTAAAGCCAAGTAATTTGCTAAATGAAATGATTCTAATTTAGTATTAAAAAGAAATATTGCATCATGAATGCGGAAGACAAATAGGATTACTAATAATATTAACCAATTTTGGGGGAAGGGCACAAATATGCACAAACAAATTTTATTTTTACGGATATGTTAAAAGTTATTTTCAAGCCTATAGACATGAATTTGTAGGTGTTTAAAAGAAGGAGTAACACATATGCATGCTTTTGTGAATCTAAATGATATGAACAAATTAAACCTTAGGCATGGTTTCTACATGACAAGATGATGCTAAAAAGTTATAACATTGTTAAAACACCTAATCAGCCTACTAAATTATTATGATTTGATTTTAACATTTAAAATTAATGAAATCTAGTTTATTATTTTTAGACTTATTAACAAAGCATCAAACAATTGATTGGATTATAACACCTACAAACAATAATTATAGGTGGTTAAAGACAAACCTATAGGCATGATTTCTAAAAATTGATAATGAACAAGTAAGCATATAAATCCCCCTCCCCTAGACGACCCCCAAAATAATTTTATATATGAGAGCTTTAGAGTTACAAATGTTACAACATTCAAAAAATAAAATAAGAAAAAAAAAACAGATTCAAATAAACAAATAAATCTTCCTTAATGGTTGATCTTCAACTTGAACTTCAAGTTTGAAACCTTTACTCGAACAAAAGCAAGATAGCAAGGTAGCGAAGAAGAGCACTTGAATGTTTATCGAAATCTTAATGTATTTAAAGTAGCAAGAGAGCAATGAGAGAATGAAGAGTGATGAGAGAATTTGTGATTGAGAGTGAATGAGTGTCTAAATTGTGAGGGAGGGGGTCTTTTAATATATAGCAAAGAGAGGAAAACAAATAAGGAAAAGAAATATTTAAAGAAATCAATTAAATATATTATTTTTCTTATTTTAAGGAGGTTCAAATCAGCCAAAATAAAAATATATCACTTCCAATATAAGCAAAAATAAATTAGGAAGAGAAATATTATTATTTTTTTCTTTAATAAGGAGAGACAAATCAGATTTTTTTATTTATTTAATATTTCATTAGTAAGACAATATTCTTTTACTTTAATAAATAAGAGCCAAAACATTTTAATTGAGAAAATCATTTAAATTTTAAAACATTTGAAATTCATTAATTTTTAAAATATTATAATATTTACGATAATTTTATAAAGTAAAACATACTAAAATATATAATTTTCAAGCAAAGTCGACTAAAAATTCTAAAATTTAAAATACGTATTTAATCGAATAGTATTTCTAAAAAAGTTCAAAGGTCGGTCAAAATTGGGTGTCAACATTGATTATTGTTAAAGTCAACAAATGCTACAACAAAATTCAAAGCTCACCATTTCTTTTTTCAACTAAAATCTTAGCAAGATTTCTACACAGGTGAAAATGTTGAAATCTTGTGTTTTTTGTGATGTCACTGGTGACATCATTAGGAGTAGATTTTTCTATAAATACATAGACCTTACTTATTTCAAATTACACCAAAAAAGAATTACAAAGGAGAGAAAGAAGAGTGAGGCATCACAAAGGAAAATAATCTGCGAAGAAAAATAGAGAGTGTGAACGATATTGTAGTGAGGTGGAAAATTGAAAAGTGTGTTATTTCTTTTGAATGTGTAGTGGTCTTTGGAGTTTTACTCAGACATACAAGTGTAAAATCCTTACTATAGTGATATTCTTTGCTCCTCTCGGGTCGTGGTTTTTTCCCTTATTTAGGAGGGTTTCCACGTAAAATCTTTGTGTCATTATTTCTCTTTTATTCTCGTTAATTAACCGTATTGTTGTGTTCCGCATTTATTGCCTTTATTACCGCAAATATTATTTCTGTTATGGATTTATTTCCAACACTTACAACATACATAGCACAAATCAGAAACTTACAAGCCTAATTATTTTGTCAAATAATTTGTAAATAACATAAATATTCTAACAAGTCATCACTAATATGCCATTAAATCAGATTAGGAACCCAATTTGTGATGAAATAAATAAAGCCACATTGTCACAATGTTCCAAATTCAAACTTACTTGCAAGCAAAATTATGACAACTAACGGACACTGCTTTCACAAGATGTTGCAGATGATAAATCAAATCGAATTCCCTAATGACAAACTTGGTCAAAACATTAACTTGAGTCTATTGTCATGGTGCTTTGAGTTCCCAGTTTCTACATTTCATCAGACACGACTTTAGGATATATGTAAATCTTGGGCAACTCAAAACTTCAAATCCTAAAGATGTCATTTTCTTTACTAAATAGGACTTAAAGAGTTCGATACTAATCCCTGCTAGCTTCCATGTATGAAGAATTTGATCAAGACAGTTTAAAAGCAACTAATAACATAGACTACGTTGCTTAAACTCAATAGAAATGTTTCTGTATGCTTGTAACATCCATTATCATCCAAAAATTGTGCATTTTGGAGAATCCGACACAAGTGTGGCAACAACTTTGGAGAGCCTAGCAACATAGAATATGATGGTGTTCATAAACTTTACAATTTTCTTGACTTCCTAGAAAACACAATAATTTATATCAATCAATGATGTATGTGTTCATAACAAATTACCTGGTTTATCTGCCGTATTGAATCCACTCCATTCAAGTTTATTTTTATCATTCTAATAAGTTACAAGTAATGTTTCTTATGAGGTAAATTAAGGGGGTTTTATTAATTTTTTTGGTCAAACATTCAAGGTATTGCTATTTTCGTAAAGTGATTTTTTGTGAAGTTCTTTCACAAAAAGTACTTTTGGAGAAAAGCAGCTTGTGTTTAGTTAATCAACATTAAAAGCACTACTATCAATATTAAAGCAATAGTTTGTACTTGGCAATTCATTCCACTCCATTCAAGTTTGTTTCATTCTAATAAGTTACAAGTAATGTGTCTTATAGATTTTTTTTGTCAAACTTTTAAGGTATTGCTATTTTCGTAAAGTGATTTTTTTGTGAAGTTCTTTCACAAAAAGTACTTTTGGAGAAAAGCAGTTTGTGTTTAGTTAATCAACATTAAAAGCACTACTATCAATATTAAAGCAATAGTTTGTACTTGGCAATAGTTCTAGAAACACATTATTTTTTCCTAAAAGTTTATTCATATACCTCAACTCTCTAAAAATAAGCGCCTTTGAAGAAAACAAAGTATTTTTGACCTCTCAGAAAGTTAGTCAAACATGCTACAAATCTCATACTTATTTCCTAGCGAACATACAAGTCTCAAACTAAAACTATAAATAGGACGAGTGGGCATGCGGTCTCAATTTATTTGATAATTTAATAATCGACCTTTAAAAGAAAACAAGTATTTTTGACCTCCCAGATACTTAGTCAAACATCCTACAAATCTCATACTTATTTCTTAGCGAACACAAGTCTCAAACTAAAACTATCAGTATGAGGAGTGGATGTTCGGTCTTATTTATTTGATAATTCAATAATCGGCACTTAAAAGTAGATACCAAATACCAAACTTTTAATCAGTAAATCAAACTTCGATTTAGTACCATATTCGGTAATACCATATTAGAGTTGAAGCCGACTATATTATAAAGCTAATACTATTGCTCCAATTATTTCTGTTTTTCAATGTGGATGCACGATATAATAGAAGATCAACAAATAAGAATAAATCTAATAAAGCAAATTGACACAACTAAAAGACATATGTGCCACCCCAAGGCTTAGCTCGAGTGGCTAAAGGTGGAGGATTTGTGGCTTAGGTCGCAAGTTCAAGCCAAAGGGAAGTCTGGTATTTAAGTGGAGAAGGGTAGAAGGGCAGGCCCATTATCCACCTAGTTTAGAATGCTGCGATTGGTCCAAAGGGTAGGTCACATACGAATTTCTCAGCTATAAAAAAAACGACCTATGTGCCAAGGAATTAAAATCAAATGCACTACAAACACAAAAGGACAACCAATGCGAATTGTAACAGAAGCATTTGTCTGATCTTTTAAGATTTTAATGTTATGACCAAATGTAATGCTATTGAGTAGTAAGTAAAAACTAGGAAATACTACCCCACTACAACATTGTAAATATTTTATCACTTTGTACAGTTGATCAGAAGTCAGCACATAAAAAGAAGAAAATGAAATTTAACCATTTCTTTTGTTGACGCTTCTGGATACATATGTATTTGGGTTGTTTATGTGAAGTCTTTAATTTTCTTTTTGGAGTTGTCCTGATAGGTCTGTTGATATATATGGTCTTCATTAAGTAAATAATTCAGTATTCAAAATCGTACTAATGTCTCATACCAAACCTAACTCCGAATATCGTAATTCTAAAAATTTTCTCTTCAATGCCAAATACCAAATTACCAAAATCCTCAGTTAGAATTTTGATATTTTATGCTCAGCCCTAACTATAAGTCTCTTGACAAAGATCAAATCTCATGCATTTGTAAAAGCAACAACTAAAGCAATAACCCCAAATAGCTGAAACAAATGTGGACTATATAAGCATACAAATGAAGTGTTGAACAAATGCAATCAAATTCACAATATCACAGAAGGCGAGGGATGCTTACATGGATATAGCTCGATAATAGTTAACTGCACCAATGAAAACAATCTAGTGAAACCATTGTTCAAACTCTCTGGCATAGTAATCCAACTCTCCTTCAGAAAGTCCCTATGAAACTGCAGTGGGAGCATCAGGGATAGCCTCAAGGCTTTGGGCACAGAGTTGCAGTATGACAACATTTTCTTAAAAACAAACTTAGCGCAAATAGGAGCACACTCAGCTTCAATTTCACCTGATACCTGCAAGGTAAAATAATAGTGGATATTTTGTTGCTGAAATTACCAATAAAAATTTAATCTAGAAAAAACCTAATTTCTTGTCAAACAAGGTGGTATTACAACCATTAGATCACTAGAAATAGGAGCAAACTCAACTTGTTACCGCTAAATAGATAAGTCAGAGACAGACCAATTTAGTCCTGACTTTTCAACAACTGAGGTGAAAACGAATTCTTTTCAAGTCAAAGTCAAAGTCAAAGTGGCTTTTTTATGGAATGCGGTTAGAGGGTTAAAATGAAAATTAGGGGCAAGTTAATGGGACTGCCTATGCATTTGGCCAATAGTATTCTTAATATTATTATTGACAAGAGTATAGACACCAACTTTAGGTACAAATTATAGATAAAAAGTACTAATGAGTCGTGTCATATGAAATTTAGGCTTTGATTTGACAAGGGGAAGGCAAAAGGGGGGATATGAGAAAATAGGCAAAAGAGTATAAAAGTTTGCAATTTTTTGTTTGGCTCGTATAGAAGATTGGGGAAAATGAATGAAGAGGAAAATTGATTTACCTTCAATGCACAAGTAGTGAATGTGAAGAGACAACGGGAAGCATATGGTTTCCTCATTTCTCTGAACAAAAAAGTAGAGTTCTTTATCCTTCACTTCCTCCTCTCCGTTTTACTTTTCGTTGTCTTCCCTTGATTCCCAAACAAACTTTTCCATAGATAACGAAGAATCCATCATATCTGAACTAGGTATAATCAGGCTTTTTCAAAACACATTGGCAGTCTGTCAGATACACTAAACAAATTGGAACATACACAACTGAATTTTTGACACATTTTGAGCATGGTATATCCCGCGTTGTAGCCCTTCGTATTGTGTCGTCTTGTTAAAAAATATGACTGTTTTTCCCATCCAAATCTCCATTTAAGAAAAACTAATATTTATTCAGTCTTGCATCAAGGAAATGAAAGCTTCTCTGTATATGGTTGATACGCTCAAACTTACTTCTCAAATGAGAAGTAAAGCGCTCGTGTCAAGTAAATAACCCAACTAGTGAGGTTGGGATCGTTCCCACGAGGAAAATAGTCTAGACTTAACTTTAACCTGGTATTACTATCGATTGGTCGATAACTTTCTTGGAAAGTAAAAATATAAAAAGGGGGGTTTGTATTACCTAATGAGTAAAAATAACTAATGTACTTGAAAGAGACACTTGACAACTTTTAATTTTGGATTTTAATCAATGAATCAAAGTAACTAGGGTTTACGTGTTCCCCACAGGTTCATAACTTGATAATTCTAACTATAACAATTCTTTCCTAGTATCTTGCATGCAAAGAGATAAGTTATATATTTCTAAATCCTTGGACCGGCATCTAGAAAATCTCACTCCGCACCTTGGTCCGGCTACGTGTGTTGCTTTCCTAACTCTTATCTTTACCTCATATTAAGCATCGTATTCGATATTTGACTAAGTTATTACCTCGTACCAATCAATACTAGCCTATTAGATAGTATACACTAAATCTATGTTAATAATTCTTTTCCTATTATCTACCTCCTTGGTCCGGCAAGTAGCATTAAGGCGAGTTCTAACGTTGATCATCCGTTAAAAAGACTTCTAAGCGAAAGAATTATTAATACATGCAAGACACTATTCTAGAATTGTTATTTTAGCTAGGGTTTATCTCAATTATTTGCCTATGGTTCCCACAACCCTAGTTTTATGGAGTTTAGTTCCTCATAGCCATAAACACAATTTCAAATATGTTAAACAAGAATTCATGTACTTACTTTAATGAGAAATAATAAAGTCCGAAATTTGCTTGATTAATCACCAAAATTACTTGTAAGAATCTCCAACAATCAAACACCAAACAAAACACAAGTCTAATAATCACAAAGTCTAACTATATGGAATTTGATAATCAAAGAGTCTAACCTCAAAAACGAGGTTTTCGAACTATTTATAAAAAATAAAAACCTAATTAAACAAGGATTCTAATTTCTGGAAATCTGCCAAAACGCGCTGGGGTCGACGGACCACGCGACGGACCGTCATGGTCATGACGGACCGTCGTGGGCTCCGTCGCCCCATACTTGGTGCAATTCTTCTGCTGCTTTCTTCATCCCTCGACGGCAAGTGTGACGACCGTCATAGGCACGACGGTCCGTCGAGGGTCTTCGTTTCAAAATACTTCAATTCTTGGAATCTGGTACTGGGATCACTTCTCTGATCTTCGCGACAGACTTGCAGGACGGACCGTCATGGCAATGACGGACCATCACAAGCTTCGTAATCCCACACTTGGTCAGACTTCCCCATCTTTTTTCAGCAGCTTCTCTAACGCTGCCACCTACGGACCGTCACAAGCACAACGGACCGTCATAAGCTCCGTAGGTGGTCTCTTCTACAGTTTTCGCTCAAAATCTCCGCATTCATCTTTAGACAGATTTCCTGCAAAACAATGAAAAACTTATATCAAAATTAGCACAAAAAGGCTTTCGGACACGCTAAACTTAAGGAAAAAGTATTAATTATACCATGAAACCACGGTATATCAACACCCTCAACTTAAATTCATTGTTTGTCCTCAAGCGACGCACTATGACTCACTACACAATCTGTAACGACCTGTTTAGTCGTTTTGAGCAGCAGATTTCATTTCTGGAAAAACTGGCTAAGATTACGGACACCACAACGGACCGTCATAGGCATGACGGCCCCTCACAGATGTCTCGTTCCGAAACACTTAGAATCTGAAATTGGGTACTGAAAATCGACTCTCAGAACTTCGTAACGAACTTGCAGACGGACCTCACAAGTGTGACGGACCGTCACAGTGTCCTTGGTGAAAATGAAATCCTGGTCCTTGCGACGACCATCGTGACGGACCGTCGCAGGCACGACGGCCCGTCACAAGCTGCGCAAATCCCAGGCAGAATCGGATTTCTTTACACGTTTAAAGGGACGTTTTGGACTATTTTTTCCTTAATATAAAGTTATAGGGTTAATATTAATAAGTCTAATTTTGGGGGTTAAAAGAGGTAACCTTAAGTTAATTAGTGTGTTTTATTGTCCTCTTTTTACACTTAATTATATGTTAATATTAGGGTAAAAGAAAGAGGGTTGGAACATAAGAAAACAGAAAGAACAAGAAAGAGAGAGAGAGAGCAGTCGATCAAAGAGGAGAAAACAAAGCTTGGGAAATTGCGTGTTGATTCCAATTCTTCGGTGGAAGTAGGTTATGGTTTATGCTATCTTATAGTAAACTCTTGATAGCGAATGATATGTGCTAGTAATATTGTAAACCCTTCTATATGCTTAATTGTATGCTTGCATGAATATGAATATGAAATTGTGAATAAATAAGCATGATGAAGCTATTGAATCCCAAATCTTGAAAAGAAACCCTAATCTACTTTGTTAATGATGATGCCTTGGTATAAAAGAAGGCTTGATGAACGAAAGGGGTGAGATTAGGGGATCGGGTGCCACGTTCCTGTACCAGGATAGAATGAGGATCGTAGTGTCACGTTCCGACACAGGATAGTATATGGATCGGGTGCCACGTTCCGGTACCAGGATAAATGAGGATCGGAGTGTCACGTTCCGACACCAGGATAGTATATGGATCGGGTGCCACGTTCCGGTTCAGGATAGTATATGAGGAAGTGTCACGTTCCGACACCAGGATAGTAGATGGAGCGGAGTGTCACGTACCGACACGAGGGGAATAAATATAATGAATCTTGAAATATGTTAATGAATTAATCTAATGAATCTAATTCCCAAATGAGTATGATATTGAGGCTTGAGTCCTCATGATGAACTTGTTAGTACTTATTGATGATTTTAGTACTTGTTGTGCTACATGTTGAGTATTATAGTTGATTTATGATATTATTTGATGTATATTGTTTTCTATTTTGAGTTGGCCGATGATATCTACTCAGTACTTGTTGTTGTACTGACCCCCTATTTTTATGTTTTCTTCTTTGTTATTTGTGGAATGCAGCAAATGTCCGTCAACTTCAACTCAACAGTAGATCTAGCCAGTCTTCACTACTACTTCGGAAATTCAGGGTGAGCTAATGCGTCTAGCTTGGACTGGATCTTCTTCTTCAAGTCTTGATGCCTTGAACTTCCGGCATGGACTAGCTTTTATTTATTTTAGCTTCTTAGACACTTTTAGTTTAGTAATTTGAGGATAGATGTTCTTGTGATGATGACTTCCAGATTTTGGGGATAATAATAATAGTTTTGAACTGTTTTATTAATGAGTTTAAGTCTTCCGCATTATTTTCTGTTGATATATCTTGAAATGTTAAGGTTTAGATGGGTTGGTTCGCTCACATAGGAGGGTAAATGTGGGTGCCAGTCGCGTCCCCGATTTGGGTCGTGACACAATCTTTGTACAATAGTATTCATGTTTTATCCTTTGCAATCATTTGGCTATCAATCCCGACTAATCCCATCAAATCTATTCATGCTATCACTATTAGGCTTGACTTTTGTGGGATTCGAACATGACACAGACTCACCATGCACTAATACCTATCCTCTTCAATTTCTCACCGAGGTGCTAACAATTCCGGTATTGCAACTAGTGTCCTCACTTTAGAACAAAATCCTCATTTTTCACAAAATGATTTCAGTTTGAGAATAAGGATTACATTTCAACACTCGCTCTCAAAACAAAGTCACACTCATTCATACCTTTGCCATAAGCGTGCCCTTATTTTCACTGCCTTAAGTTCGCTATACACCCTTAGGATCACGATGGACTTTTTTAGCTTGTAACGTAGGCTCAGAGTCAGGTAGGGTATATTTAGGTATACTTTAGTGACTCTTTGCCCTCCTTGACATATCGGCTAAACCTTCCACTCTATCACTTTATCCCCCAGTTTCTCCTATTCTTTCACCTTGCTGTTTCCCTTCTTTCTTCATTTGTGTAAGTGACTCTTTTCTTTTCTTGTTTTTAATTCTTGAATTTTTTTTTTCAACGAGTTCTTGAGTCACTTTACTTTTGTTCTTTCTCTCTCTTTGTTCTTTCAACCCCACTTTCCAGAGCATTCCTCAAAACAGCCACCCTCACTCATGGCTTTGCCATGAGTCAAGGTACACAATACCCAAAGTCGGGTCAAGGGCCATAACGAAGGTTGTTTATACATTAGCCACCCTCAACTTATGCTTTTGGCATAAGCTGAGGTGCACATGTCCAAGGAGGACCAGGGCCAACAGATTGTTCCCAGAAAAGATAAGTTGGGGTGAAAAAAAAGGACTT